>CAUYUJ010014522.1:4526-69526 GCA_963575745.1 Prorocentrum cordatum
CGTAATGCTCTTCACGTGGGCGTAATGCCCAATGTGCACACTGAGGCGCAACACCTGCTTCGAGCGCAATGCTCAACGGGTAGTAGCATATTCTTCCTTTCTCTTGATCCACAATGTTCAATTCTTCGTTGCTTGTCTCCCGCCCCCCCCTTCATCGTTGCGCAGGGCCCGATGCGCCCCCCGCCCCGCCCGCGCGGCGACCTTGGATTCTTTCGGCCAGACGAAACAGGGGGGGCACGCCCGCCCGCCCGGGCCGCCAGGTCTCCACAACCAGCGCGCGCGCGCGCACAAACACACGCGCGAACGCATGCGCGCGCCCGCACTTGTTCCTTCAGCAAAGGACACTCCGAGCGAAGCGGCGCGGACACATCGCGCAACAAAAAATCAACCTGGCCAAGTTGCCTGCGCCTTGCGTAGTTGCTGAAACAATCACGCTGGCTACAACTCTTGCCCGGGCCCAAGCGAGACCTTGGATTTCTTGGGGCGCGCGAGCGCGGGGGGAGCCCTCATCCGTCGCCGTCGCCCTCCTCCTTCCCATATGATATCCCCTCTCTCTCGTGGCGAGTCAGGCTCGACGTCGGCCATCGCGCGCCCTCGGTGCCATTCCGAGTAGCGAACCACCTCCACCCAACAGCCAAGCGAGATGGCTTTCTTGCTGCGCGCCGCCTCAGCGAAGGGGCAGACGCCCCTCGAGCTCCGCCGTGGCGCCCTCAACGGACCTTGCTGCGGCGGCCAAGAAGCAAGTGGCCTGGGCCGAGGAGGCGTTTCTCAACGAGGGCAAAAGGAGCAAACTCGCCAAATGCGCTCGCCCAAAACAGGGCCAGCTATGGCTGCGGGGTGCCGTCCTTCAAGGAGACTCGAACGCCCTTGTCTTCGGTGTGATGGACCGCCCCGCGGACGCCCTGGACGGCCGCCCCCGCGGCGCGTCGGAGACGGCGCAGAGCCTCAGGCTGTTTGGGGCCACGAAGGACGACGTCTTCGCGAGCGACAAGTTGGGGGGCGCCGTGGCGGCCGCCAGGAGGCCCCTCACAGAGAACGGGTGGCCGCGCACCAACCCGCTGCGCGAGATCGCTAACCGCTCGGAGGGCGAGATCGCGAACGTCCGGGGCGAAGTGGAGCCGAGGCGAAGTGGAGCGTTGTGAAACGCTGGATCCGCCGTAAATGCGACGGGCGCCTTCCGCAGCACCATGGCCGCGGCAAGTGAGGGGCGTTGTCGAAGGAGTTCCTGCGCCGGACGACGCGAGGGACTCACGCCCGCGACTCAGGCCATTGCTACAAGATCCCCGTCGAAGCGCTCATGGGCCACATTGCCAAGCAGCGAGCGCACGTGCGGCAATCTAGCCCCGCCGTTTGAGAGCCCGACCACCGCCCCGCCATTTTCGATATCCACAACCCCGCCCTGTGTCGTTTGCAGTCATCAGCGATGTATACGACTGCCTTCACCCACCCGCAGAGCTGCGCGGCAGTTCGCGGGCCCGAAAAATAGCAGCGCATATTTTGCACCAGTACTCCGCCGCTTCGAAAGTTCGGCCAAAATTCAACGCCTCCCGTTAGGCGACGGGGCCCCAGTACAACGTTGGCAGTGAGCCCGTTAGGCCGCGGGGCCGGTTGAAGCATTTTACGCTCCAGTCTCGGGCGGCCCCGCCCTTTCGAAATCGAGCCCGCGGGTTTCGAAATCCAGTCGAGCTCGTTTTGGGGAGGGAGTCCGAGGCGAAAGCCACATTTCGAAATCGAGGCCAAGTGTTTCGAAATCCAGTCGAGCTCGTTTTGGGGAGGAAGTCCTAAGCGAAAACTGCATTTTCGAGTTTCCGGGTCAGGGCTTTTAAAATTTTAAATGCCCAGCGGCGTGGCCATTTCGAAACGGCGGTTTTGCTTGATACTTCCTCGAAAAGAAAAAAGATTTCGAAACTTTCGGGATCGATTTCGAAATGGCGCTCCCGCCTAGGATTTCCGCAAAAATGGAACTCGAAACCTTTCTGATTCGATTTCGAAATGGCGCTCCCGCACAGGACTTCCTCAAACATAGAAATCGAAACCTTTATGCCTCGATTTCGAAATTGCGCTCCCGCACAGGACTTCCTGCAAAATGAGGTTCGGCATTTGTTCCGTTCGAACTCGAAATGGCGCTCCCGCCCAGGACTTCCTCCAAAACAAAATTCGAAACTTTCGGGTTCGATTTCGAAATGGCGCTTCCGCCCAGGACTTCCTCAATCAAGACTACGATCAGAGACACGACCACTACGACGACGACGACGACGACGACGACGACGACGACGACGACGGCGGCGGTTACGACGTTTACATGCGCTTTCGCCTGAATGCCGGCCACTCCTTCGTTCTCGCCTCACCGCCGGCCAGTGTTTCGGTCTGGCCGACCGCTCTCTGGGGTGGCGCCCGGAGAGGCCCCCGGTGCGGCGCTGGCCCCCTTCCGGAAGGGGGGACGTGCCGGGGGGAGACCCGCTCCCCCCCCCTTCAAGGGGGGGACCCCTTGGGGGGAGATACTGCTGTCACCCCCAAACATGCACATTTTTGAAAAGGACCCGCCCGTTTGGGCTGCTTCCGCTTGGGCCGCCTGATCTACCCCATTTCCTATTGGAAAACCAATATGTTTTCCAATCGTTTTCCGGATTCCGGCCTTTTCTGTAAAATCGTGTTTTTTTTGGTTGTTGCGACCCCAGCCCGAAGGCCGAATGCAAGAGGTAAAGCACGACTCGTCCGCCCATTTGGGCTGCTTCCGCTTGGGCCGCCTGATCTACCCCATTTCCTGTTGGAAGACCAATATGTTTTCCAATCGTTTTCCTGGCTTCGGCCTTTTCTGCACGATCGTGTTTTTTTGTTGTTGCGACCCCAGCCCGGAGACCGAATGCAAGAGGTAAAGCACGACTCATCCGCCCGGTTGGGCTGCCACCGCTTGGGCCGCTTGATCTACCCCATTTCCTATTGGAAAACCAACCTGTTTTCCATTAGTTTTCTGGGTTTTGGCCTTTTCTGCAAAATCGTGTTTTTTTGTTGCGACCCCAGCCCGGAAACCGAATGCAAGAGGTAAAGCACGACTCATCCGCCCGTTTGGGCTGCTACTGCTTGGGCCGCCTGATCTACCCCATTTCCTATTGGAAAACCAATATGTTTTACAATCGTTTTCCGGGTTTCGGCCGTTTCTGCAAATCGTGTTTTTTGTTGTTGCGACCCCAGCCCGGAGACTGAATCCAAGAGATAAGGCACGACTCATTTTGACTGGGTCCGCTTGTGGTTACATTCTCGGCTGCTCTCCTCTCCTCCTTTGGTCAGTCATCGTAGGCACGGGGGTGCTAGCGTCAAGGTGATTATCGGCGCTCGGCTGCTCATAGTTTCTGTGGTGCTCTCAGGCTTTGGAGTGATGCTCACGGCCGTCGTGGTGTTCATAACCAATGCGATGCTCAGGCGTTGTTTAGCGGAAAACACAAAACGGGTCAAACTTTCGTAGCGCCGATGTATGACGCAGCGTCGAAGAGGCAGCCATGCGACATTGCGAATGCCCTTCTTGCGCCAGTTCCTAGCCGCCGCCCGTCGCGGCAGCTCGCGGGGCCTAGCGCCTCTGACTGCCACCGAGTCGCGCGCGCTACCCCGCTAACACGCTTGCACTCGCGCCCGACTTTGCAGTGACAAAAACGTATCGGAAGCGGTTGCTGTAGCCGCAGACTCGTGGGCGGGCGGGGGCGGGGGGCGGCTGGCGAGGGAAGGGCCGCGGGGGCCGCGCGGAGGGAGAGAGCGAGAGAGAGAGAGAGAGCAAGAGAAAGAGAGAGAGGGGGATGTATATATAGAGAGAGAGAGAGAGAAACAAAAAAACGATAATGAGAAAGAGAGAGAGAGAGAATGAGAGAGAAGGAGAGGGATAGAAAGAGAGAGAGAGAGGGAGAGAGACAATGTATATACATATATAGAGAGCTAGAGAGAAAGAGAGAGAGAGAGAGGGAGAACAACATAGAGAGAGAGAGAGAGAAATACATATAGCACACACAAATGGAACGGCGCAGAGGATGAGCAGGGACGGTATACCGCGAGACACCAGCAGCAAACGCGCGAGGCCCCGCCACCAGCGTAACATTCGTGTTTAACAATACCGCGCGCGCTGTAGCGCCAAGCCGAACAACAGGGGGCAAAGTGGAGGAGGAGGGGGAGGTGTTGGAGGTGGAGGAGGAGGGAGGAGGGAAGAACGTCGCATTCGATTATCAGCACTTTCCCGGCGTGGCGTTTAGTTGTCCGCAGCAGAACCTCACGCACCTTCTCTTTCTACCTGTCCTATGCACGCAGGCACTGTGGTGTACACCAGCGCTCGTTGCGCGCGGATGTTGCGGTGTAAACACGCGCTGTGGCGTGCACAGGTGCTGCGGTGCAAGCAAACATTGTGGTGTACACAGGCGCTGCGTTGCACATGGTAGTTGCGGTGTACACATGTACACCGGCGCTGTAGTGTACGCAAACACTGTGGTGTACATGCGCGCTGCGTTGCACACGGTTGTTGCGGTGTACGCAGGCGCTGTGCTATACACGCGCGTTGTGGTGCACGCGAGCGTTGTGGTGTACAGAGGCGCAGTGGGGCATATCGCCACTTACATGATGCTCGCGTCGTCGTCGTCGTCGTCGCTCGTCGCTCGTCGCTCGTCGCTCGTCGCGTCGCGCGCGCGGGCGCGGTTGCGGTGCCGGAGCCACACGGCGGGAGGGGCGTTACGTCATACACCCCCTTTCGCCCCCCCCCCAATGACGCCTGTCATCGTCGAACGTAAAGAAACGCATCTAGGACGTCATTACGGTGGACCCCTCGAAGCATCCTTCAATTGAAGCGAAGTTTCGCACATCGCCCCCACCTTCCACCCCCACGGATGGTGCGGCTTCGTCTGGATATGCGTCGGACGTCATCTTGCTGGACCCATCAGCAGTATTCGAACGTGGTGACAGTTTCGCAGCTTACAGCCCCCAAGGATGGTGATGCCAAATCTGAATATGCGAAGGACGTCGCCATGCCGGACCCCCCAGCAGCCTTCAAAAGTGGCGAAAGTTTTCTATATCACACCCCCTCTGGAGATTGTGGGGTAGAACATGAACATGCGTAGGACGTCACTTCGCTGGGGCCCCCAACGGCCCCCGGAATCGGCGACAGTTTCGCAGATCGCAGACCTCCAGGGATGGCGAGGTCACGCATGGCGGCGAGCTAGGAGGCAAGCGGGCAAGCAGGCCAGGAGAGGCAGGCTGGCAGGCAGGACCGGAGAGAAGGAGGCGAAAGGCAGGAGGGAGAAGAGGAGGGAGGCGGGAGGCAGAAGACGCGCGGGCAGTGTTCTATCCAAAACGAGAACCAAACGCAGGAGGGCTGGGGAAAAAACCTGATATTGCCACGAACCCCGACGTTAGAGGACAGGTGGGCGTGATTAGCGAGGAAGAGAAAATTCTGAAGAGGATGCTTACAGGGCGCATGATGCTGATCCACGTGTTGTCCATGTGACGCTGTGCCGCATTTAAAGGTGCACTATGAAGGTTCCCGTGTTGTCCGTTTGATGCTGTGCCACTTTGTCGGGGCGTCTACGACCATCTTGAAGCCCTGTTGGGCAATTTTCGGGCCCTGGGGCGTCTCCGACCATCTCGGGGCCCTCTAAGGCAGTTTGGGGGCCCTCTTGTGGGCATCTGGAGTTCCTGGAGACCACTCGGAGGCTTCTTGCGGCATCTTTTTGGGGTTCTCTCTCAATTGCAAAAGTGTACTGCGATGAACAGTTCAAGTCAATTAGACTCTTTTTATAAACTACTACACCACTGAAATAACAAGAACACCTACTGGAAAACAGGCTTGAGCGTATGTTGCCGCTGCAGTCGAGACCGGTCGGGAGCCACTGCTATTCCGAAGCGCGCGCAGATTTTGTAGATGCACAAACTCCACGCTCCCAGCCGCCGCCGTGCTCGAGTCGCTGTGGTCGTCCTCGCCAAGAAGACCTCCGACAGCAAACCCAGCCCCGCCTAAATGATTGACGTACACGTTCAAGTGCGACGTGCCGCCGTCCGTATGCCCACGAACGACTTTCAGCTCAGTCTTACCAAAAGTATCCCACTTAGAAACCTCGACCTCGCTCTGCGATGCGCTGCAATGAAAACCTCTGGCTAGTTTTGCCCCTGCCAAAGACATGGTCACGTTCAAGTGTTGGACATAGATCCGCGCACTGCTTACGCAATCGGCGTGCATCGGCCTGCACGCGAAGCAATGTTTTTTTTTCAGCGCGCTCTCCACGAGGGATGTTAATAAGAACATGGTTGCCTGGCGCCATCAAATCAAAACGTTCGCCAAATACATTCTTCATGTGGGGATCGCCAACGGCCGAACTCGTCGCCACATTCCCTGGGAAAGACGAGGCCGGACTGGAGGTCGGGCTGCTCGTCGGATTGGATGTCGGGGACGCGGTCGGACTGAGGTCGGGCTGCTTGTCGGGCTGCTCGTCGGGGCCGCAGTCGGTAAAGGCGTCGGGCTGGAGGTCGGGCTGCTCGTCGGACTGGACGCCGGGGACGCAGTCGGATTGGAGGTCGGGTTGCTTGTCGGGCTGCTCGTCGGATTGGGCGTGGGGGGCAAGGTCGGGCTGCTCGTCGGAGCCATCGTGGGTACTGCAGTAGCACACTGCAACACCAGTGATGGTCTCGCGCTCGCGTGGAGGGCTTCGCGAGACCCAAAAGTAGATGCCTCCGCCCGAAACAGCAGTGTTGAGGCTTGCGAGACATGTTATCTTCAATGTATTTGAAGCACGTGTCATGCCGTTGATGGATTTGGCCGCCGGGGCTGCTAATACTCCAATGGTCTTTTGCAAATGCAGTCGCATAAGCTGCAGCTTCGGCTCGCATGGTCTCATCGTCGTGGGCGGCGCTCGCGAAGGCCCGAGACCTCGCCGTGCAGCCAACGCATGGGCACGATGGTTGCTTTTCCGGAAGGGTACGGTAGTGTGGGGGTTTCGAAAGTGTTGCCCCCGTCAAAGGAAGGGTTCGTTCTCGAACTGGGGTGCCTGTGTTCACGTCGATCTGCGTCGCCAGGTAGCGTTGGACGTGGTGGTCGACGAAGGCGGGCGCAGGAGGAACTAGAAGTCGTCGCTTAGTAGGGTCCTGTCGGTCGCCCTCGAGGTCGCCGTCGAACTTGTCCTCGCGCTGCCACCTCTCGAGATAAGGCGTGCTTTTGAGGGGGGGCTCGGAGGCCTCGTCCACGAAATGCAATGGGACAGTAGCGGAAGATGTTATCTGCAAGGCCCCGACGGCTTCGATTACAGCGCGTTGCCAACGTTGCAGAGTTGATCGCGCTGCGGCTGTGTCCGTACGGAGGACGGAGCGCAGCCATGATTGAGAGGTTCGGTTGACGAAGTGGAACACCATATGGGAATGTGTGCTGAGACGCGCTTGTTCCTCGATGGGGCCACTCACCGATGCGACCATGTTCATCCCACCTCCCACCGCGGAAGCTGCGTAATCGTCAGGAAAGACGACTCCGTTGGCGGCCCCATTGTGCTGGAGCAACTCGTCAAAAGGTCCGTTTCCCAGGATGTGTTCACAAAACAGTCGTACACTGAAACGCGGACCCGTTATTTTCGGGTGCGTCCACGACGTCCCAGGAGAACGACAAGTTCGCCCAAAGACAGCCCAAGCGGCCCCCGAGAGGGCCCCAGGACGGCCCGAGAGAGCCCCAAGACGGTCCACGAGGCGCCCAAGAGGGCCCCACGAGGGGTCCAAGAGGGGGCATTCGAATTAAATTTCGAGCCCTTCGCCACAAGTGGGCCCGCGCGGCCGTCAGCAGGCCCCAAGAGGTCCCCAAAGGTCCCAAACCATGCCTCAAGGGGCTCCCAAACAGCCCCCAAACGGCCCCCCCAAGTGGCCCCGAGAAGTTTCAGAACTCGCTCCACGAGGCGCCCGGGAAGCATGGCAGGAGACCCCGACTTACAGGTATCCGAGAAGCCCCTGGCTCAAAACTCAGGCACAGTGGTGGCAGTATTTGCCGAAAGCCGTGGACAAAAAACAAACAATTGGCTTGGCGAAGGACCCATTCCTACGCAGTCAGGTGTAGCGCAGGGCACAGCCCTCTCTTCATTTTTTCGGCTCCGCGGGGCTGAGTTCGTAGTAGGCTACTGCGGAGCAAGCGCGCACAGGCGCGCTGAACTCCGTGTGGGGCACGATCCGCCTGAAGGGGATGCCACATGATCTTGGTGCCTTCGCGCGAACCCGCCCACTGGGGCCGCAGGTGGAGCTCCTAGTGGGGCACGACCCGTGTGAGGCATGTGCCAAAATGGACGGGGGGACGCCAAGCGAAGTTGTCCATGGGTGCCAAAGGTGTAGTTCGTTCCAGGGCACGATTCGCGTGAATGCCGTTTTACAGACCTCCTCTCTGGGGTTGTGGGTGGTGCTCCATGTGGGGCACGTTCCGCGTGAGGGGTGTGCCGCAATGGGCTAGGTTTGGGGGGCCTATGCGAACCTTGTCTCTGGGACCGTCGGTGGAGCCCCCTGCGGGGCACCATCAGTGTGAGAGGTGTGCCGCAACGGGCAGGGGCGGCGGGATGCGAACCTTGTCTCTGGGGCCGTAGGTGGAACTCCTGCAGGGCACGTTCCGTGTGGGAGGTGTGCCGACGTGAGTGGGGCGACGGTATGCGAAGTTTCTTTCTAAGTGCAGTTACCTGCGGGGCAGCTGGCCCCGATGGGCAGCAGCATTTTCCAGGATGTTCCGAAGGTGCCTACTCCGAGGCCCCTGCCCGGCCCCTCGTCCCCAGTTCCCCATCATCCTCCCTAGTCGCCCCCCTCCGCGCGCAGGCATTACTGTGAGTTGGACATGTCGGTCAAGATGAAGTGCAAGCGTACCTGCGGCTGGTCGTTGCCTCGCTATTCGCTCCTCTCGCCTCTTGGATGTACGGTAGGTTCGCGTCGTGTCGACCGGCCTTGGCGCTCAACGTTGAACGCCGCTGGCGAACCAGACTCGTTGAACGATCTGTTGTCTCGGAAACGGCTCATCGTTCAAGATTGAACGATCTTTTCGCTGTCAGAAACCACTGCCGATGTATGCACGACACGAGCCTGCCGTACCCATTCGGGGCCGGCCCCGCCGAGGGTGTTCTGACACATGCACCCCCAGGATCGAGGTGGGCGGGAGAGGAGTGCGCGTTGCAGGAGTTGCCCGAGGATGAAGAGGACGATCAGGATGAGAAGGTGGAGGAGGAGGAGGAGGAGGCGCAGGAGCGGGAGATGTAGGAGGGTGGGAGAGGAGGAAGTGGAGAAGGAGGAGGAGGAGGAGGAGGAGGGAAGAGGAGAAGGAGGAGGAGGAGGAGGAGGAGGAGGAGGGAAGGGGAGGAGGAGCAGGAGGAGGAGGAGCAGGAGGAGGAGGAGGAGGAGGAGCAGGAGGAGGAGGAGGAACAGGAGTGGAGGAGGAGGAGGAGACAATAAGAGAGAGGACTTAGGTAACAGAGTTTTGGGGCACCTTAGCCCCGTGGGTGGGCCCAGCTACCTGGTGTCACCACCCTGTAGGGCACAGTGGCCCGTGTTGCCGCGCCTGGAACGGCTGTGGCCGACGCCTCCCCCTTCTTGGGCCACCCAGCATGCCAGATGGGGTGCCGCGCCTGCAGCGGCTGTGTGACCGACTCGGGGCCACCGAAGTAGGCCACAGGGGGGGAAGGGGTATTTTGTGCTTGGGGGGGGGGCAGGATTTGTCCGCCCAGGCGGCCCGTAGGGCTGAAGCCCCAGTTTCCGAGTCACGGAATCGGTGCGCCATTGGGGGGTTGGTGAAAACCATTATTCCCATCCGCGCGTCTCATTACATCGCCCAGTACATGACAGCGATATGATGATGGACGTTCCGATGTTGTTTCCGTGAGAGAGAGAGAGAGAGAGAGAGAGAGAGAGAGAGAGAGAAAGAAACCATGTATCAGTACAGAGCGGAGATAGGCATATATTCTTCCAGACATTGCAAGGCCTATTTTTGCATTCGGGTGCTGCCCTCGCGTGAAACGGTCTCAGGAGTGCTTCGCCCCGGTGGACGGGAAGTGTGTGAGGCATTCTTTGCCTAGCCTCCTGAGCGTCCCCGTTTACGAATACGCGCCACAGCTAGTGCACATGAAAGCGACCCTCAACGAGTAATTGGAGATGTGCAGGGTGTGTTTGCGAGATTGCGCACGAGATCGGTGAAAGGGGCACTGTATCCACGGCATGGGGGTACCGTTGCCGACGGCTTGCCCTCCTCCCACAAACTGGAGGCAAGACTGGCATGCCCAACGCTAGCATGTTCATTCCCACTCGTGACTTCTCACCTGGACAGCTGTAGATTCATTGGGTTACGCCGCACCGCCGACCCCTTGGGGCGGCAGCGAGAGTGAAAGACAGAATTCGCAGAACGCGCGCGATCGCTGGGCAATTTTGGGGTTTCGGCTTGTCCTACGTAGCGTGTGGGGTTCAAGGGGGTGCCTTGTAGGGGATTGTTTTGAAGTTTTTCGTGGTCTTATGTGAGTTTCTTGGGGCCTGCACGCTGTTCCACCTCCTGGATAGGCTTGGGGATCGTTGAGACCCAGCTGGAGTTGCGTCCAACCAGAAGTTCGAGAGTGGACCCAGCTGCGTCGACGAGGAGCTTCCTGAAGGCCCAGAGGGGGCGGAGAGCGCCCAAAAACTAGGAGCCTCATGCCTCGATTCTCGATCCACCCCGTGTCCCTTCCTTTGCGAAGGGGTGGCGCCTGCCAGGGAGGTCGATCCTCATCCCGGACTTTCGGCGGTGGCCCCCGGCACCGAAAACGGTTCTTGGAGGCTGAATTCGATGAGATGCTTCGGGGAAGACCACGAACATTTGGCAACGTTGCGCGCACAGTTGTATTGTATGTTGTTCGCTGGCCTGTCGTTGCCCCGCAGCGAACGGGTTGGCGCTCCACGTGTTCCCGCCCTGCGGCGTTGCCCCGCGGCGAATAGAATGTAATCTTCATTTTCGCCCTCCCCCCCTTTCCCCCCATTTCCCCCCCCCCTCCCCAGACGCTGCCATGTGGCGAGTGCAGTGGGATTGTCAGTGTTGGGTCCGCGCGGCATTGCCACGTGATGAGTCGAGTGTCTGTTTACTGCTTGTTCGCTCCCCATACCGTTGCCACGTGGCGAGTTAAGTGGGGTAGTATTTTGGTGTACCTGTTTCAGGTTTCGCCACGTGGCGTTGCCATGCGGCGAGCACAAAGGAATAGCATTTGTTGCCGCCCCGCTTCGTTGCCACGTGCCGAGTCGAATGGGATACTTTCGTTTCGCTCCGCGGGCGCTGCTTCGTGGCAAGGAATGTGGAGCAGTATTTGTTTCGCTCCCCCGGCGTTGCCACGTGACGAGCAGAGCGGACAAATATGTGCTCCGCTTCGCAAAGCGTTGTCACGTGGCGAATCGTGGAGTGGAGCAGTTTGTGTTTCGCCCCCCCGTCGCTTCCATATGGCAACTCGCGCGGAATAGTATTTGTGTCAGTCCCGCAATAAGCGTTGCCACGTCGCGAGGAGAATGGGGTAGCACATTCTTTCGCCCCCCTCTTCAGGCGCTTGGCACGTGGCGAGTACAATGGGGTAGTTTCAGCTTCTGGCCCGCAGGCTTTGCTGCGTGCCGAGTTGAAGGACGAGGGAAGAAGGAAAAGGAAAGGGGAACGAAAAGGGGGGGGGGACTTGGGAGGAAACAGGAGGGAGAATGGCGGAGGGAACAGGAGGAGGAGGTAAGACGCAGGAGGGAGGAGGAAAGAGGCAGCACGGAGGAGGGTGGAAAAGGGAGAGGAGGCAAGAGGCAGGCGGCGGAGCGAGAAATGAGGAGGGGTGAGAGGAAAATAGGAAACCTGGGAGGACGAGCGGGGAGGTGGAGGAGGAGGAGGAGGAGCGAGGAGGGGGCCATCAGAAGTCGCATCGGCAGAGCTCACCCTCGGAAAAAATCGTCCAGAAGAAGTCGCTTGGAAGGGGGGGCCCGAAAGAGGGCGCCCCAGGAGAAACCACCATCGGAAAAAGTCGCCCAGAAGAACTCTTCCGGAAGAACTCGCCCAGAAGAAGTCGCCCCCGAAGAAATCGTCATCGGAAGAAATCTTCAGAACAGCCTATCCGGACGAAATCGTTCGGAAGAAGACGCCTCGGAAGAAGACGCATTCGGAAGAATTGGCCCAAAAGATCTCTTCGGAAGAAGTCGTCTGGAAGAAATCGTCTCGGAAAAAGTCGTCTGGAAGAAATCGTCCGGAAGAAGTCGTCCGGAAGAAGTGGTGAAGAAGTCGTCCGGAAGAGTTCGGAAGAAGTCGTCCAGAAGAAGTCGTCCGGAAATCGTCGCGGAAGAAACCGTGTTAGGGAGAGACCGTTCTAGGAAAAGACCGTCGCGGAGCAGATCGAGGGAGAAGGAGGAACAAACCAAGGAGTAGGAGGAGGAAGTGGAGGATGCGCGACGAGGCGCGGAAGACATTTTCGGACGAAGTCTCTCGGAAGAAGGCTTTTGGAGACACTCGTCCGGAAGTAGTCCGGAAGAAACGGTTCGGAAGAAGTCGTCCGGAAGAAGTCGTCCCCGAAGAAGTCATCGTCGGGAGAAGTGCTCCGAAGAAGTCGTCTGGAAGAAATGGTCCGGAAGAAGTCGTTCGGAAGAAGTCGCTCGGACGAAGTCGGCGCGGAAGAAAAAGTAGGCTTTCGGCAAAGTGGCCGCAGTTGCGCGCGGTAATAAAATAGACTGCATCCAGTAGCATTTGTGTTGGGCGTGGTGGCTGTAGCCCAGGGGGGTCCTTGTAGTCTGGGGGGGGCCTTGTAATCCCGGGGGGGGGGGCCTTGTAGTCCGGCCAGGGGGTGTCCTTGTAGTCCAGGGGGGGGTCCCTATAGTCCGGGTGGGGGCCCTTGTAGGTCCAGGGGGGGGCCCTTGTAGTCCAGGGGGTCCTGCAGTCCAGGGGCCAAGAACTATTGAGGTACTCAGAGTAGCTGGTTTTCGATCCAGCTTATCGCTCGTATTCCTCTCCGTCACATTCTTCGTTCACCTCCAATGTGGTGGGATGTCTCTTCTAGGACATGGCAGAGTAGCAGGTGGGGTTACATGCGAAGGAGGCGGGGGATTCGGAGTTTTACCATTCGGTTTCGCATTGTATCCAGTACGCATTTGAAGACAAACATTTCCCCGCACGCACGCCCAGCGGGGCCATCTTTTCCCTGCATGCCATCACAGCGCGATACTCGCGATCCTGTTGATCCTTGTCTTCATCCTTTCCTTTCAGTATTTTCTCGTGCTCGTCATCAGATTCCTTATCACGGCGCGTACCGTACACCTCCACCGTTTCCGTAACCCGTCCGAGGTGCGACAACCCCGGGGTGCTAGTTCGGCCAGATACGGAGTTGACGAAGGCGTCGACGGGTTTCTTGGCGCAGTGACGGGTGAAGAGAACGAAGCGGAAGATGAGGAGGAGGACGCGCAGGAGGCTCCGCCTGATTTCTTGGCGTCAGTTGTCAGGGCTAGCCTCGACCCCCTCCCTCTCCTCTTCGCCGTGTGGCTCCTCGACCCCGAGGCTCCCCTTCCTCCTGCCAGCACCCTCCCCGATCGGTGGTATGGCAGGGCACGTTTTTCTTGACGCCAGCTGGATGGACCAGCACTTGCCGCCCGCGTCCCAGGCTGTGGGCTGGGCCATCGTCAGTGTGCAGCCGCAACATCCTTTTAAGATTGCTTCGGTGATTTGCGGCACCCTCCAGATCGTTTGTCAAGATATTGACTGTGCTGAGCTGTTTGCGTTCAACCGTGCTTTGCAGCACTCTGCACCAGGCAGTATTTTTTACACCGACACAGGCTTTGTCCACGATGGAGTGTATCAGCGTGGCAAGGCGTACTGTTGCTCGGCGCGTGCAGCCTGGTCTGAGTTATGGGTCCAGGTCTGGCGACGCATCGATGACTGGGGCGGCATTGAATGCATCGACCTACGCGAGGTCAAAGGTCACTGCACCGAGGCGCGCATCCAGTCTGGGCTCTCCACGCGTTTTGTAAAAGTGGGCAATGAGCATGCCGATGAATGGGCTCAGTGGATGACCTCGAGAGTCCGTATTGATCCTGAGCTCCGCAAGGCTCGTAGCGCCAAGGCCCTTGTGCTCTCTCAATGGGCGTCTTGGGTCGCGCGCATCGGGCCTCGCATGTGTGATGTCGATTGCGAACATGTCCCCCGTCGGTTGCGCAAGGCTCGTGGCCTGGGTGCGGTGGACCGCCCTGTGCCCAACATAGTGGTGGAGCCCCCGCCTCCAGTCACGCCGCGCAGCCTGTCGAGAGCCGATCTTGCCCCTGTGCGCGTGCAGCTTGCGGATGAGAGGCCGCATGTCATGCACCCCTTTGCCGTCATAGGGGACGGGGGGCGGTGGCTGCGGTGTGCTGTGTGCGTGGTGTGCGGGCTGGGAGGGGTTAAGGTCTCTGCGAACCTGTCGCAGGGCTGTCGTGGCCCCCCTGCATCTGGCACGTGGGGTGCTCGAGTCCTCGCGGGCCTCACGCGTGCTCCCGCACGCTTTCAGGTCAATCGTGTGTGGCGGTATTTGGAGGATCCGCTGCGCACTGTTTCCTTGATCCGTGCGGGGGTGGTGCAACCGCTCTAGTGCAGCGCTGCGCCGTGCCCCGCACGGCTTTCGTATCTGCCAGCCTTCTGTGTGCTGGCCATGCCTTACCTTTCTGGGCACTGTTCGGGTGGCGCCACCCGCCTCTGGCCGTGGCCATGCGGTGGCGTAAGTGGCAGGTGGCACGGACAACCTTGTTCGCGTTCAGGCTGAGTCGAGGACGACGAGTAGGAGGAGGAGGAGGAGGAGGAGGATGGGGACGAGGAGCACGAGGAGTCGGAGGAGGACAAGGAGGATGATGTCAACAAATCAGCAACGTGAGGAGGAAGAGCAGGAAAACGAGGGAGACGGTGACGACCGACGATGGTGGCGGCGGCAGCCGTACCGGTGACGACGACGACCACGATGTCGATGATGATGTTGATGTTGATGTTGATGATGCTGATGATGATAATGGCCATATGAATAAAAACTATCAGGAATAGTAATACGAATAACGATATTAATGACAATGCTACCGAACAGTATGATGATGATGACGATGATGATGTTGCTGTTGATGATGGTGATGGTGATAATGCTGATGATGCTGCTTATGATGAGGATGGGGATGACGATGGTGATGATGATGATGATGAGGAGGAGGTTAACGATGATGATGATGATGATGATGATGATGATGCTGATGCTGATGCTGATGCAGATGCTGATGATGATGATGATGATGATGAGGAGGATGATGATCAGATACGGATGTGTGGGAGCGGGTGCCGCCGCTTCTGAGGCCAACAAGACCGACGTCCCCCCAGAGGCCAGCCGCGCGCGGTGGTCGTCTCCGTTCGCGGGGTTGCCCTCCTGCTTCCACCCTCGTCCCCACCTGTCCTCACTCTCTTCCTTCTCCTCGTCCGTCCAGAAGCAGGGGAAGGGAACGGAGAAGCAGGAGCAGGCGTGGAGGGAGAGGAATCGTGAGAGAGGAGGAAGGATATCCGGGGAAGGAGGAGTGTGAGCGGGAGGGGCGCGGGGGGTCTGTTCTTAGAGCGTTGGCCGCTCTCACCTGCGGGGGGTCTCTTCTTAGAGCGTTGGCCGGTCTCACCTGCGGGGGGTATCTTCTTAGGGCGGGGGAGACCCTCCACGCGGCGTGGCCGCTCCATAGGAGAGGTGGAGAAGGAGGCAGGGCCAACCTCGACCATTCGCCCCCCCCTGGGCTCCCACAAAAGTGGTTTCCGTTCAAGCTTCATGAGAGTCGAAGGTTGTCCCAGGCCCGAGGTGATACCACTGAGTATTGCCGCTTGACGTCCCAGACAGACGCAATTGTATTTCTCTTGTTGTTCACCAGAGTTGCAGCTGACAGTTCTCCGTTGGTTCTCGCGCTACGCCTGGCGGATGTGCCTCATGAGCAAGCAGAGGGAACCTCCCATTACGGCGTTGGTCCCGGTGTCAATGCGTATATGTTGGCAGTTGTTGTTGTTGTTGTTGACATATCCAAGTGATGTTGGTTGTTTTTGAGGTTCTCCCTTGTTATATGCAGGGATACGTGCCGACTGTTGTCCCCAGCTGGCCCCGTAACGCCTACTGCCCTTAGGTGTGGCTTCAGTTATTTGTGCATCCCCCCGCCTGGCCCGCTGTCCTTGCGCATTGGGAACTCGATTGGCCGACGGTTGCCCCGGGCTGCCCCCACCTGGCCCGCTATTCCTTTGTTTAGGGGTGTTGAAGGGTTGTCGTTGCCGATTGTTGCCCCAGGTTGTCTCCGCGTCGCCCGCGGACCCTGGGCTGGGGATTGCCTTCGCCAATTGCTGTCCTCGGCCGCCTCTGCATCGCCAGGTGCCCCTGGGTGTTGATGATTGTCTTGGCAAGTGTTGTTTGCTGGTGTTAGCCGATGGCTATTCTGAGCCCGTGAGATACTGACCGGTAGATCCTCGGATGTTGACCGCTCGTTTGTCCCAGTTGCGTTTCCAAGTTTTTGCGCCTTGATTGATGAATTGCGCCTTGATTTCGTTCTGGTATCATTGCTTTAAGTGTAGCTCGCCTGCCCTCAGCAAGCGTATACGTCACTGTTGGTTCTTACTCGCAGTTTGCTTGCGACTGTCCTAGGCGCTTCTCAGAAGATCCCATGGCGTTTTGTTGTGGCAGTGCCAGTTCGTGTCGTATACATCGTTCGTTGGCTCTCACCTTTTTCCAGGTACCCCATTGAGTCCTTCAGCCCTTATCGTTCGCGGGGGTTGCAGCGGGCCCAATCGGTCCCCGCCAGTCGGCTTGGCGAAGATCCTTCATACAAAAAAACGTAGGATTCGCATCGCGACGGCAAGTTGTCGGGCCTGCCGATGCCGCGATCCCCGTAAGAACACGTGGGATTCGCGTCGCGACGGCAAGATTTCGGAACTGCCGATGTCGCGATCCTTCGTAAAACACAAAGGATTCGCGTCGCGACGGCTTGCTCGGAGCGCTTGCCGGGCCACCTCGGAAGCTTTCCCGCTCGCGCAGGCTCGCACGGAATGCTTGTCGGGCCGCTCCGACGCCGCTCCTGCTCATGCCGGCTCGCACGGAATCCTTGTCGGGCCTAAACCCTAAACCCTCAAGACGAAAAGCACAACGCATTGGCCAGCCCGAGCGATACCATGACGAACGCTGCAGCGAGCCTGGCGCAAGCCTGCGCGAGCGCCTGATGGGCGCGCCGAAACATATCCGACGCGAGCAACCGCGCGCAGCCCGCTTCCTCGCAACTCATGCGCCCGAGGGCACCGCCGCTCGAGACTTCCTCGAGGTTTTTGGCGGGAGCCGATGCGCAGATATATTCAAACCGCTACAAACCCCGCGAACGCTAATACGTCGTGTAAACCCTAAAGCCTAGAGCCTGAAGCCTAGAACATGAAGCCGAAAGCCTAAAGCCAATAAGGCAAGATCGAGGGGTCGCCGAACACCGCTATTTACGTTGGATTCTGAGCAAAGTGCCAGCGCACCGTTTTATAACGATGGAAAGTGGGGCTCGCGGACATAGTTAGGCAACGAGGATTCGAGATGGGGGGTGCGTCATCCTCGAGCGGGCACGCGCGAAGCTTTGTTTTTTCCACGCCGAATGGGGTTTCACTCCGTTCTCTATCGAGCGGGAGCGCTCTCGGGCTGCGCCGACGGGCGCCGCGTGCGAGCGGACGCGCACGGAAGCGCACTCGGAGTGCGCCAGAGTGCGCCGCGCGCGAGTGGGCACGCACATAGTCGAGATCGGGCACCGAGGAGACAAAATCGAGGGGTCGCCGAACGCCGATATTTACGTGGGATTCTGGGCAAAGTGCCCGCGCACCGTTTTTTACTATGGAAAGCGGGGCTCGCGGACCTCGTTCGGCAACGAGGATTCGGGATGGGGGGTGCATCATCCTCGGGCGGGCGCGCGCGAAACGTTATTTGTTCATTCCGCATGGGCCGATACCTAGTGTTTCTACGAGGGGCCCTATTTCGGGGACCGACCGACACCGCAGCACACCCCACAGACCCTAATACGAAACAGACCGAGTGCACACACACACACACACACCCTTTGCTCGTTTGTCTGCCAACCCTCCCCGCCCCCCCCCTTCTAGTTACTCCTTCCACCCCCTCTCACATCCTCTTCGCCCCGTTTCCCCCAACTTTCCCGTGGCCTGCCCCCCCCTCCATCTCCCCCTCTCGCCCTCTCCGCCGCTCCCCCCACTCCGATATAACAATTGCTGAATCCCCCTCCCCCTCCCCCTCGCACTTCTCGCACGCACTCCCCCCCTTCTTTCAGAAAATCGTTCCTTAAGCGCCCCATCCCTCCGCCACCCCTCTTTTCTTCACCTCCCTTTCACCCTCCCGCCCAATTTACTGTCTGAGAATGATGCCATGCAAGACTCATATGGCCTGGACTTAGTCGTATCGAGACCTTCTGAGAACTGCGGCGCCCTGCTGAAGGACTCCATAAGTTCCTCGTCCTGCTCTTCCTCGTTCCACTCGTCCTCCTCAACATCGTCGTTGTTCCCATTCATCCTCATCCTCCTCTTCTATCTGTGTCCCCCATCTCTTCCTCCACAGCTCCCCCTTGGGGTGCCCACTCGCCTCGCCTGCTAGATTGCGATGGTGTTGGGGCTATGCATAAGGACGCGTCCGCCGCCCCAAACCGTCATTCTGCTTGGGAAGTCCCGGCAATCTGGGCGCGAACGTTTCCGTGATGTGCCCCAGTGCGACGCCTGGTGCATTGCGACGATAGGTCTCCGGTAAGGCTGATTCGAGGGCTTCTTTGAATTTTAAACGCTTCGCGTATCCCCACCAGCTTCCCCGCACTCGTGCGCGGTGCTGCCAGGGGTCCTTCGATTTCCGCCACCCTGGGAGTTGCAGCCTGCCAACGTTTCCCTCTGGCAGCATTTCGGTGGTTCACGGTCCTTTTGACCTCCCTGGTCTTCGCGCTTCGCGCCGTCTGGGCCTGGCCTTGCATTTTTCTTCACGACTTCGACCGACGACTCGTTGGCTGTCACCCTGGTGTCCACGCCGTCGTCTGTAGTTCGGTGCCTTTTTTTCTTTTCGGTGTTGTCCCTGGTCGTCGTTGATTCTCCGACACGCGACGCCCAACGGACTGGCTGCTGTGCACACGCCAGCTCCCTTCAGCTCAGCCCTGGCCGCCCCCCCCTGGGGCTTCGGCCGCGTTTGCTTGTCGCCTCGCCCGTCCCTCTGTTGGTTAATCCGAAAGCCTTTATAATGGCGTCGACGACCACAGTGCCAGGGAACTGCTTTGAACAACGCCAGTCGTTCAAAGCAGTGCCCCGGCACTGCTTTGAACGATGCGGAAATGCGATCAGCAGGAGCCTTCGCCTGTTCCTTCTCCTCTTCTCGTCGCTGTATCCTCTTCCTTGTCCTCCCTCCTCCCCCGTTCCCTCTCTACCTCGTTCTCTCCGTCTCATGCGCACTCTTCCTCCCCCCTCTCCTCCTCCTCTTCCTGCGTTTCCTCCTCGTCCTCCTCCTCCTCCGCCTCCTCCTCCTCCTCATTTGTCCTATTTCTCCGTCCTCGTCCTCCTAATTATCCCCCTCCCCCTTCTCCCTCTCCTCCTTCTACTCCTCCTCGTCCTCCTCCTCCTCCTCTTCCTCCTCCTCCTCCTCCCCTCCTTCCTCCTCCTCCTCCTCCCCCTTTTCCTCTCCCTCCTCCTCCTCCTCCTCCGCCTCCTCCTCCCCCTTCCCCCTCATCCTCCTCTGCTATCACTCCTCTATAATTCCTGTCCGCTCCTCCCCTTCACTGATCCTCCTCTTCGTCGTCATCATCCCTTTCGTCCTCCTTCGCACGCCTCTTAATCCTCAATCGGTTCCCAATCTTCTCGACTTTCTTGTCATCCGCGTCCTTGGCTCTTGAAGGAGCCTCAGGATTTCTCAGGGCTCTTGTTTGGCACGCGAAGACACACCTCCCAGGAACGCATCATCCTCCTCACCTCCACCCTCCTCCTCATCATCTTCCTCCATGCATGTTCGGCTCAAGCCCGCGCCGACGGCAGGTTCCACGGCGGTTGGGCGGGCTCGCGCCCGCCTCCGCGGCCTGCAGTCGGGGCAGAGATGCGTGCAGGGTGGGGTGACAAAACGGAAGAGGAAACACGGGCCGCAGTTGCGGATTCTTCACAGAGCAGCGGTGGTGGTTGGGGAACAAGTGAGGATTGGGGCGGCCGCAGTGGCGGATACGGTGGCGGAGGTGACCGCAGTGGCGGCTGGGGCGGCGGAGCTTCTTTTGGCGGGTGGGGAGGAAAACGCAGGAGGGCGGCGACGGAAGTGACCGCAGTCGCGGATGGGAGGGCGGCGGATGGGGGCGCGGCGGCGAATGGGGCGGCACCGGATGGGAGGGTTCGGGAATGGAGAGCGCCCGCTGGTGGGACGACGAGGGCGGCTGCTGGAACGCATGGGAAAGGGGCCGCTCGAGTGCTTGGGGTGGTTCTCCTGCCGCGGGGCCCGCGGCCGCAACAGCGGCGGGCAAAGGAGGCCGTCCCCTACTTCCCCCAGAACGCGAAGGGCAAGGCGCAGTTGCGCTTTCTCAAACTGTGGGCCAGGAGCCAGGGCCTATTTTCAGGTTGGACTTCTTCGAGAACTCCAGGGCGGACTGGTCTGGGAATTATAAGCAGCACAACGCGGCCTTGACGTTTTTCCGAGACGAGTTCGAAGACCGAGAAAACCTTTTCGGCAGCCGCGCGCCCGTCTTCGGATGTACCGCAGTTGCGGAGGAAATTTCGAAGATCCTTAAGTGCCGCGCAAAGGGGCAGGCGCAGGACAACAGGGATTGGGACTGGGACCACACTGTCAAAGTGCCGTGGTCTTGGCTGGAGATGGTCGCGCAGATGGATGGACCTACAATGCTGCGCGTCGTGTGCGGCCCTGGCAATGACCGCAGTCGCGGGTTGGTCCGCTGCGAGTGCAGCGCGTGCCCTAACAGTCTCGACAACATGAGGCACGCGAAAGGGGTGGGCAGAGGACAGGCGCAAACAATCTCTCTGCCCCAGTGGGATTTCGTCTTCATCCGCGACGACGGCTCGGGCATTCGCGTCCACCCATCCTGGTCTAGCCCGAAGTTCAACACGTATGAGGTGGAGCCGCACTGGCACCCCGTGCGCGGCCCGACGGCAGGTCTTGGCAAGAGCGATGGCCACGGAACGTTCAAGTTCAAGAAGATGTTGCACGCCCATGCGAATCCTGGGCGGTTCGATGCGAACAAGGGGTCGCACCTGCAACCGCGGTGGTCCGCGCAGCCTTGGCACCGCAGTTGCGAAATTCAACCGCAGTGGGCGCAGCCGTGGAACCGCAGTTGCGGGGGCCGATCGCGTGACGCCGCGCTCGTTTGACTCACTATGCGCGCTTTCGGCCGCAGTTGCGGCGCTGCCTTCTAGCGACTTCATACAGCTTGGCAGCAGTTGCTGCGCCCCCACGACTGACCGCTGTAATTAGGCGCTTCGGGCGCGCATCACCTCCGTTGAAGCGCTCGTGACGTTAGCGCGGCCGCAGTTGCGGAGACAGGCAACAAGATGGATCCGCAGTTGTTCGTCGTCCTCGTCGCCCCTTCCCCGTCGTCCTCGTCGCAGTCCCCCCCCTCCGCCTTTCCTCCTCGTCGCAGTAGGCGTAGCCCGCCTCCGTCATTAGCCCTTTCTTCCGCTGGCCGTAATTAGCCCGCCTCCGTTGGCCGAGTCATTTCCCGTCGTCCTCGTCGCAGTCCCCTCCGACGGCCGCAGTTGCGGACTTTCTCGATTCCCCCTCCTCCGTCTCTGCCCCGTCACCCTCGTCGCAGCCCCCTTCCTCCTTTCATCCTCGTCTGAGCTCTTCGCGGCATCCTCTTCCTTCTCGCCCTCTCCATCCTCCTCTTCGCCCTCCTCGTCCCCATCCCCGCCGTCTCCCTCGTTGTCCTTCCTCGCCCAAGCCGGCCGCAGTTCCCCCGTCGGACGGGGGCCGCGCGCGGCCACGCCCATGGGCGCCGCGCCGAAAGCCGAGCTCGACCAGCGGTTCGCCGAGCTGAAGCGGCAACTGCGAGAGAAGTTCGGCGTGACAGGGGCCGCCGCGCAGCCCGCAGTCGCGGCGCCCGAGGGAGGCCGCAGTTGCGGAAGCCACGAGCCTGCGCCGCGCGAGGCCCCCCCTTCGTCGGAGGGCTCGTCGTATAGCTCCCCGCGGGACTATCGGCCGCCGCCGCCGATCAGCACGCAGTCGATCGAGCCGTCTGGTACTGGGAGCCGTGAAGAGGCGCAGTTGCGCAGACCGCCACTGGCTCCCAAGGCAAAATGGCGGGCTGGGGCGCCGACGCCGACGAAGGAGCAGGACCGACCAGCAGTGGCGCGAGCCGCCACCGAGACCGCAGTTGCGGGGGTGGCCGGCGAGCCAGGTGCCGTGCGCGGCGCCGCTGCGAGCAGCGCGCCCTCGGCCGCGCTTCTCCCAGCCGAGTCCAAGCGAGGCGTCCAACCCGAAGACGAGGCCGCCTCCCAGGAGAAAGCCGCCGAGACAGTCGCCTCGGCCGAGTCGCGTCCGAGGAAAGGGCCGCCTCCCACGGAAGGCTCGCCGCTGTCAGAACCGCAGTCGCGGGATCGCGCGGGATCGCTGTCAGAACCGCAGTTGCGGGAAGATGCGGGAGCACCGCGGAAGAAGCCGCGGACCAGGAGCCCTCCAGGGATAAACTATGTTGGGAAACCCACCAAGTGGAACGAAGGATCCCTTCGTACAGCAGACGGCCATCGGGCGCCGCCCACCGTCGCTTTGGTGTTCAACGTGGTGATCATTTCGAAGGCGGCAACAAAGAAAAGTGTCTTCAATTGCATCCTGCACCAAACTGCGGCGGTCATCTTCGTCCTATGGGGCCCCGAGACGCTCCGCACGGGGAACGTCGAAGGCGCTTCCTCCTTGAGGCATGCCGTCGAAGACGCTTGCAACTTGAAGAACAACAGCGAGGAGCCTTACTGGACGACGGTTGACCTGTTCAAAGACACAGGCCTGGTGCTCGTGCGCCCGCACATCATCGCAGAGACCGCAGTTGCGGGTCATGTTGTTGGGGCCACCCACGCCGTCACGATCCTCCGCTTTCGCCTGAAGGCCTCCGAAATGAATCCTGACGCGGCGCTCCCTTTTGCCGTCGTGTCCAGACACGCTGTTTGCGAACCTCTCCAACAGAAGATTACGCGATCAGAACAAGCAGCGTGGCAGGCAGGTTTCTTCAAGGACGCTTTAGCTTCCATCCGCAAAAACCATGTCCGGCTCTTGTGCGGCTTCTTTGACATCCCGCCTGAGCAGTTTCAAGCATGTGGCCGCAGTTGCGGAGCCAGCTACAACTGCCCGATAGGATAGGGGTAGTGTTCAGGGCCGGGCCCGCCCTGTTCGGAGGCTTCAGGAAAGGCACCCGCGTCGTGCATCCCAATTACGTCGTCCCCACTGGCCCGTGCGACGTGCGCATTGCGGACTACAGCGCGGATTCTGCAGGGAGGCCGTCGAAGAACGATCCCCAGTGGCTCCCTGAGTGGCTGCGTCGAACAAGCGACTCCATCATCTCTCGGCGATGGGCGCAAACGAAGGACATGCCCAAGTGGGTATATGACCCTAACCGCAGTAGCGGAGTCAGAAGACAGCTCGGCTTGGCAGAGCTGCCCCCCATCGGCAAGGTCATTCAGAAGGAGCTCAACGAGACGACCTTCGCCACACAGTGGTACGAGGGCCTCCACCAAAACCTCGTCTTCGTCGGGCACGGACGCGCGAGTCGGGCGAGCAAGCGGAGGCATGAAGAGGCGCGATCTGCCGCAGTTGCGGACAAGCCGTGAGCGCGCCAAGACCGATGAGCCGCAGTTGCGGCACATAGCTCAGTAATTACTACTGCGCACCTGCTGCCTGCAGTTGCGGGGTAGGAGACCCCTCCTTAGCGAATAAGTGCCGGTTGCCGCGTAGGTTAGCCCGCAGTTGCGGGGTAGGAGAGCACGCGGTTGCGAACTCGCAGTTCGCAATAAGTGTGCGCGCGTTGGGTCATCGTCATCGTCGTCGTCCGACGTCGTCGTCGTCGTCGCTGCCGTCGTCAGCATCGGCAGCATCATCATTGAAATCATAATCATCATCATCGTCATCATCATCAGCAACAGCAGCATCAACATCGTCATCGTCATCATCATCATCATCATCATAATCATCATCGTCGTCGTCGGTCGTCGTCGTCGTCGTCCTTTCGAGCTTCGAGGTTGCGGCAGTTGATGCTGGGAAGGGCCCCCTTCCCCTCCTCGTCCTCCACCAGGCCGCATCCCCCCGCCTTCTCCCTCCTAGCTCTCCTTCCCCTTCCCCTCCTATTCCCCTTCCAGCCTGCCCCCCCCCTCCTCCAGCCTGCCCCCTCCGAAGCTCTGTTCCGAGATTTTGATTTAAAAGTTGGCCTTCCGTAGTCCGCAGGCACTTCGGCTCAGCAGGTCGCTGGGCTCCTGAGCGACGGACGTCGTGCCATAGTCCGCAATAGCGGGTGCAATGAGCGACGCCGTCGGTGCAGGTAATGCCGCAGCGGCGGACGCGAAAGCCGCAGTGGCGGACAAGACAGCCGCAGTTCCAGACGCCACGCAAGGGATCTTTCAGAGGGCCAACGCCTTGAGGTCTCGATTCAGGACAGGGGACATGGTGCGCCCCCCTGTGCTCATGCTCGCCCCGCACACGGGCAACCGAGGCGGGCGCTACCCTCAGCAGGAACGGGTTCGGGAACTCGTTGTCAAAATCTTCCTGGCTGGATTCGCGCAAGCCGAAGCTGACCGCGAAGGCGTCTGCGTTCAGATGTACCCAGCAGAAGAGCTGGTGCTGAAACAAAAGAAACAAAAAGCAGGACCCGACTTGCAGACGTACACAGAGTACAATCGGGAAAAAGCGACCGGGGACCTCGTTGCGTGCTTCGACCGCAGTTGCGGAGCTGACGTTGCGTATGGGACCTGTTCGCACTCCCACTTGTGCCTCGTGTTGCGGGCAACCGCCCTTGGAGCCAAGCGGCCCATCCCCCGGGGCGTGGAGTTCACGGAGGACGAGCGCGCGAGGCTGCAGCGCGTGCTCGATAAGGACGGCAATCTCGGCATGGCCGCAGTGGCGGCACATGACCCTGTCGCTAAGAACCTCGTGCAGGGGGGTATGATCATGGAAGTGCTGAGCTGGAAACTCATGGACGAGGAACCCACTGGTGCTCCGCTCATCAGCCAGTTCCTCAATAAAGGGGCCGATTTCGCGTTGCGAACGACTGAACTCACCGCGCTCCGCGTCCTGTGCAAGGCTGTTGACGCGGAGCTGCGCGCCGCAGTTGCGGACCAGGTTGCCTTTGACAAGTCGTTCAGGACCCAGACTTCATTGAGCTGTTCTCGTTCGTTGTTGGGCTCGGGAGTACAAAAGCGCAGTTCATCCCCTTGCTGCTCCAGTTCTGCGAGGTCTACGTGAACTCCAAGAGAAGGGCCCTTCGGCTCGGGGCCTTCGGGGTAGCCAGCCAGCTTCCCGACGAAGTGCCGTGGGTCAAGATTGCCGTGCTGATGCGATGCTACAGGAACGCGCCTGCGAGGAAGAGGGGCGTTGACACTCCTGCGTGGTGCCCTGATCCAGAACAATCGTGGAAGGCGAAGGAGTTCCGAGACTTCCTCATCGACATTAACTCGGCTCTCCGTTTGTACTTGTTCACGCTGAGCAAGGTCATTGACGGCATGGGCCCCGAGAAGGCGATCGAGTTCAAGGCGAACCTGTGCATGCTGACCGCGGACTGCTTCATGCAGTACCTGAAGGACACCACCGTCAAGGAACGAAGTATCCCGGGACATCGTTAGGCGCTCCTCCGCGCTTGCGCGGAGGCCACGGGGAAGGTGGAGCCGAAGTCCAATCGGGGCGCCCTTGAGAAGGCCCTCGGCGAAGTGGCAGTCGGAGGCGGGAGGCCCGATTGGTTCGATTTCAACGCGTTGCCGCGCCCAGGATCAAATGAGGCCGCAGTGGCGGGGTAGACAAAGGGTTCCGCAGAGGGGCAGGAGTTGATGCCGAGGGTCATTTCCTTTGACCCCACGACGCAACTACCAACGAACCACCAGCACAGCAGGGACACGACGGCCATTCCACGCGGATCCTTCCCTTTGCCAATCGCCGAATGGAGGCGTTCAGCGGCAGCGAAGGAGCTGGGGCGGGAGCCTGCTTGGGTCAGCGCAGTGTTGCTATGCCTTTGGGCGCGCCACAGGTCCGCAGTTGCGGAAGCGCAAGTAGAGGTGTTGCAAGACGCCGATACAAACAAACGCACCGTCAAGGCAACCGCTGCAAACGACGCACAATGCATCGAGTTGTGGCCGTGCGTCCCAAAGGCATCCAAGGTACACACCGCAAGCATGCACCCCGAGAGGGTGGCCGTGCGAGTCTGGGTGGAAGGAGATCCAAATGGAGACACGCCCACGACCTTCTACTTGCACCCCGAGTTCAAGCCGCCTGCGGACAAGACGCCCGCCGACGTGGCTGACCACGATGCGCGGTTGAGAACATGGAAGTGGGATGCGCAAGAGACAATGCACGTCTTCTGGGCAGTCAACAGAGTCACGGAACAGGAGGTCCAGCAGAGAAACAGCCGTGATGAAAGCGCAGTTGCGCGCATCAACATGGAGCTCGAGGAGAAAGAGTTGGCGGTGTGCGTGCCTGGGACAGGCGGGCTCGTGCTCGCCGTGAATGTCCCTGTGCTGGTGAATACGACGGCCGTGGAGCAAGGAGAAGAGCTCCTGTGGGAGGCGAGACCCAAAGCCGCACCGAAGAAGAAGGCTGCAGAGGAGACGTGGAAGACGGACGCGGCCAAGAGGGCCAAAGGGAAGCCTTCGGGCCAGCCCGCCCCGAAGAAATCGAAGAAAGGGTTCGACGAATGCGGGGAGATGTCGCTCTAAGAAGCCGCAGTGGCGGCAGTCAGGGCGGCTTGCTCGCGTGACCGCAATTGCGGGCAACAGGCCGGAGGGGAGGGCGCAGGCGTGACCGTTGTGGCGGGGCGGTCCTGTAGTTTGCAGTATCGCTGCTTCTGTTAGGTGTCGCCGCAGTAGCGGATCGCTGACGCCGCAGTAGCGGATCGCAAAAAGAACTCCTCCCTCCCTCCTCCCTCTCCTCCCTCGCCCCTCCTCCACTTCCTCCCTCTCTCTTCCTCCTTTCCCTCCCTCCTCCCAAGTTCGAAGCCGACGCTGCTCATTCCCTCACTCCCTCCCTCCCTCCCGTCGATGTTCTCCGCATCCTGCTGCGGCCATCCTGGCGCCGACTCCCCCTCTTGCCAGTTCCCGCGCCGCGTGCACGGGACCTCCTCGGCAGCTCATCCGGCCCCAAGGCCCTCGAGGGCTCCCGCTCGCAGAATGCTTCAAAGCAGTGCCGCGGCACTGCTTTGAAGCATTCTGCGAGCGGGGACCCTCGAGGGCCTCGCGGGGATCGCAGGGGCCGAGGGATTCATTCGTCTCGCCATTTGGCCCAACCGCGCGCGGCCCCACTGCCCGCACCACCGCCTTGCCCGCAGTTGCGGCTGTGCTCAACGCAGTAGCAAACATGCCGACTTCGAGCGAATGGACCCCTGCGTGCGTGGAGAAGGTCTTGTGCATCCGTGGAGGTTGGCTTGCGCAGACCACCCCCATCCCCGAAAAGGATATCAAGGTGCTCCACGCAGGGCCCCTCGGAGAGATAAGCTTCGTGCACGTGAACATGCAAAAGCCTTGGTTGCTCAAGGTGCGCGCGAAAGGTAAACCGACCGCAGGCGCCTTGAAGGCGCCCAAGGCCTGGGACGCGCTGAAGAAAGAGCTCGCGAAGCAGGGCGGCGCCGCAGTTGCGGGCGACGAGAGCGACGGCGACGCGGGGGACGAAGCAGATGATCCCATGTCGGCCCTGGTCAGCTCCTCCAGCGACGCGAAGAAGCTGGCCGCGACCCCGAGCAAGAAGCAGAAGACTGGAACGCGTTCGGCGAGTACTGGCCTGCTGAGGGGAGAGGCCACGGAGTCGGCCACTGCCACTGTGCACTCCGCACAGATGCCCGCCAAGAGCCGCTTGAAGTATCCTGACGACAAGGCCATTCGACACGTGCGGGTGGCCAGCTTCAAGCGGAGGAAGTTGTGGCTCGACGCTGCAGACCTTGGGTGGCTGATCGAGATGATCGTGGACGACGCGAGCCTCGGCGGTGTCCCCGACATCGACGACGGCGACAAGGACGAGGCCGCAGTGGCGGACAAAGAATGGGCAACGGCGGTTGACCCTGAAACCCCGCCGGCGAAGCACAGGGAGCTCGGCCCCGCCATGGCACAGGGGAGCGGGTCTGGCTTCACCGTCGCTTGGGACTTCAAGGGCGCTTGGGCCGCGACGATCACGCGAGAGTGTGCCAACAAGGGCAACGCGATCGAGATGGATGTGAAGAAACTTACCAAGAAGAAGTGGCAGTCGGCGCAGTCGTCGAAGGGCTATGACTACGAGTGGGAGGGCATGACGCAGCAACAGCGCAAGCAAGCGGCTCTGGATTACCTCGAGCTCCAAGTCCCCAATCTGTTCGACTGGGGCCCGAAGCCGCATGGCCCGCAGTTGCGGCGGGGCTACTGAGCGCCCGCAGTTGCGGGGCGGCTGGGTGTGAGTGGAAACGCGGAGGGCGAGGCGGTGTGAGAAGGCAGGCGGAAGGCGAAGGGGCGCCGTCGCGTTTTTGTCTAGGGTGTTCCACGGGTGCACGCCTAAGTGCGCCAACGTGTGCGGGCGAGCGTGTTTCTTAGAGAAGCATTGAGTGGAGCATCGAGACCTTGTGCGCGCGATGATTGGGGCTTCCGCGCGGGCGTACTTCAACAGTAAGTAGCTCCTCCCTCCTCCCCTCCTTCTTCGCCCCTCCGCATCGTCTGCAGTTGCCCCTCCCTCCTCTCCTCCCTCTTCTTAGTTCTGTATCCCGCAGCCGCGTGCCCCGCCCGAGTCGTTCGCCACGCGACCGCGCATGGATGCCCCCGTGGGGCGGACATGGTATGGCGAGGAGGACGGAACGCATTTCGAGGTGGAGTGGCTCCCTTACGACAGCGGCCGCGCACCGAGGAAAACGAGGCATGGCACCACTGGGCTCGCCAACATCATGAGCCGCAGTAGCGGCGATGCTTGCCACAAGAAGATAAAGGTGCACGCATGTGCGGACTTTCCGTGTCTAGCGAAGTGGCCCGTGTCGCAGTACGGCTTTGCAGAGCCGCCTCACTTTCATTTGCGGCCGTCTGCTTGGCGACCGGGCGCGCCGCCACCACCCGCAGTTGCGGTTCCCGCGGCGCCAGCAGAAGCCCCAGGCGGCACCGCAGTTGCGGCTCCCTCGGCCCCTGCACACATACCAGCAGCAGCACCAGCAATCCCCGCAGCTCCCGCGCAAGAAGCACAGGCAGCTCCTGCGCCAGAAGCACCCGCAGCACCAAAACCTCCAGCAGCCCCTGCGCCCGAAGCACCCGCAGCAGCAGTCCCTCCAGCTCCTCCAGCTCAAGTGCACGCAGCACCAGAACCGCCCGCTGCGCATGAGTCCGCAATTTGGGTGGAAGCTCCTGAGGGAGTGGAAGCGGACAAAGACGCACCATATCCAGCACGCTTGCCACCAGCGCGCCCGCTGCCAGAGAACTGGTCGAAGACGCAGGTCGCATTCTTCCCGTGCCCAGACCCAGAGGCAGCAGCGCGAGTTGCGGCGCCTATTGGCGACGCCTTGCGGCCACGAGTCGCGGCGCCACCCCTGGCGCCAGAGAAAGGTGCACCTGTGGAAGACGCGCCAAAGATCCAGGCCGCAGTGGCGGCGACGGTGCCTGACCGCGCGATGGCTCTCCTGAGGCAGATTCTGTCCGAGAGTTCCCACATGGGGCATTCAGCTTTCATGCCGTTTGCCTTGCGGTTCGGGCGTCGACCTTACGCGTGGGAAGGCGAGAACCGCAAGGACCTCCTTGACTGCTACATGCCTTGGACAAAGGAGAAGTGCACTGAGCCATGCGCCGTCGACGGCGTGGCGCGCGTAGTCGCCGCTGCTGAGGATCTGTTCGAGGAATGGACAACGGTGGAGCTCAGGCCCGTGACTCCCGAGAACCCTCTCCATGAGGTGCGCCACTGGGTGGCCGCAGTTGCGGTGGGTGGCGTGTGCTCTGAGGGGGCGGACGCGTTGAACAAGTTCTACGGTCCTCTGGGACAATGGATCCTAGGGACTGTTTGCGATGGAAACTGCGGCATTGACCTTATGGCGATGATGTTGCAGAAGCCGCAAAATGCCGAGACGCGCAAATGGCTTCGGGAGGAACTGCACGATTTCGGGGTGCGCCGCTGGGGCGAACCGCGGTTGCACGACGTGCTCGTTGTCACGCAGGAACTAATCTTGGAGGCGGCGCGGGCGCACCGCAGTTGCGGGGCCAGCGGCCCTGCTGGATCCATCGTCCTGGACGACTTCCAGGGCGAGGGGGAACCAGCAGAGGCGCCCAGAGAGGCGAGCGCGCCACGCCCCGCTCTCATGGCGGCTTTAAAGTGGCAGACGTGCGTGGAGGACGACGGCATATTGCTGGCCATGGCTGAGGCTATGCCCGAGGCGTTGCAGGAGGAGCAGATCAGGGCGCACGCACTGGCCAGCGCACGCCCAAAGCCCGCAGTTGCGGAAGAGAAGCGTCGCGTGTGCCCGCACATGCTCAGAGACCGCGAACTGGTTTGCAAAGACCTGGAGGCGCACGCACGCAGTTGTGGTTGGATGGGCGTGGGCGGTCTGCCACGAAATTCAATCGCGTCTTTTTGCGGGCGGTTCACGTGGCCGAAGGGCATGGGGCTCGCCCAGCAGAAGAGAACCGTCTCCAAGTGGTTTCAAAACTGGCGCAAACGGGGTGGACATGCCACGGCGAGCGCCCATGGGCGACGCCGCGCGCCGGGCACCCAAGGGCGCCCGAACAAGGCTCCATGGCTGGAAGCCGCTCTGTACGAGTGGTGGTCCCACATGAGGTACTCCGTGGACTGGAAGGCGGTGGCCAAGCGAACCGCAGTTGCGGAGGAGAGGCCGAAGATGTTGGCCAGGTTCTCCCAATCCCTGCTGGTTACGAAGGCGAAGCAACTCGTCGCGGACTACTGCGTGGAGACAATGAAGCGGGGAGGCGTACCGAAGGTGCCGCAGTTGCGGCCTCGGTGGTGGGTAAAGTGGCGGCGCTCCTACGGCCTCAGCATGAAGAAGCCGAACCGCAAGTACAAGGTGCCAAAATGGTTGCTCCAATCCCGTTTTGAGACTATGATCTTGAACGTGGCCAGGGTCCGCGCAGCTGCGGAGGAGCTTTTGGGGTGCGACCCGCACATCCTGAACTGGGACCAGTCGCACTTTCACCACAACGAGTCTTCGTCGGCCTCCAAGCCAACATTGGCTGTGAAGGGTCGCATTGTCCCGCTTGTCGAGGCGCATGACGACAGCAGGGCTCGGTGGACAGCGAACCTGACGGTGTCGAGCGACGCGGAGGACATCCGCAGTTGCGGACCACCGCCAGCGGAGCTCATGTTCAAGGGGGGACCTGTCATCGCTGAGGGCTTGGCCGCACATGCCCGCAGTTGCGGCTATCCGTCCTGGGTGCGCACGGCGACGTCCGAGAAGGGGTCCTACCGCGCAGACGACGTTGTATCATTCTTGCAGCGGCACTTGCAGTTGCGGGGAAAGTGGCGCATCCTCATGGCCGACGACCATAGCCCGCGCAAAGCAGACGCTGTGCGGAGACTCGCCTGGCAGCGCGGCTACGTGCTGATCATTCACGGCGTGGGGGCGACCGCAGTTGCGCAGCCCGTGGACACGGACTTGAACCAGCACGTGAAGCGGCGGTACATTGCCCTCGAGACCAAAGCGCTGGTGCAGCAAATGGCGTTGGGGAAGCACGTGCCGCAGCTGCGGCGTTCCGATTGCGCCGACTTGATGGTGTCAGTGTTGGACAATGTGCAGTTGCACTTGGACGCCGCGAAAGGTTTCCTGAAAGTGGGAATTCGAGCGCCCTTCGACAAGTCAGGAGATCTCGAGATTTGCCGAGAGGCGGCGGAACTCTGGGAAGCAGGGGGGCTGCGAGCAAAAGTGGATGCCGCAGTCGCGGAGGCGAGGGGGGAATGCGGGCAGATACGTTTGACATGGTCCTGCAATGACGTGCTGCGTCTCATGCAGGAATACGAGAAACACGCCGCCGCAGATTCCGCGTTGAATAGGCTCGGCGATGAGGAGGGCGATGACGAGGGCGGGGAGGAGGAGGAGGATGAGGTGCGCGAGAAGCACGAGGAGGACGAAGAGCAAGAGGAGGCCTCGTGGGCCGAGGCTGCAGCGGAACAGTGCGATGCCGCAGTTGCGGCACCTGGGCCTCGAGGACCCTCGGTATCCATGGGCTGCGCGGTCGACGCAGAGGCGGCCGAACAGGTGGCAGTGGCGACGTCCTTGGCAGAAACGCTCCGCGAGGCGGAAGATATGCTGCGCCAAGTGGGCATGGGGAAACTAGCGCAGGATTGCCGACAGCAACAACACAAACAAAAGAAGCGGTTGAGAGAGCTGGCGCGGGAGGACAACGGGATCCTACGAGCGTTGACTGCCCAGCGAGACCACGAAGCCGCAGTGCTAGCGAAAAAGCGGCGCCTGGCGCTGGAAGCGAACGACAGGACGAAGGCGCTGCACGATCTCAAGAAGCAGATTCGAGAGGCCGAGGCCGCCTTGAGGGCAAAGAAGGAGGCCGCAGTAGCGGTGGAAACCGCTTTGGCTAACAAACACGCCCTGGCGCAGTGGAACCCCGAGGAGTTCAACATCAAGAAAAACAGGATGGCAGCTCTGGACCGCCTGGCTCGCGGAAAGGGCGTCCTCTCAGACGAACAGAGGGGGGAGTGGGCATGGCTCGAGACGCATCTGGACGAGGAGATGTGCAAGAAGCACAAGGAGCAATGGCCGTTGACGTTTGCTGGGTGGCTGCAAAAAGTCGCGAACGACGCGGCGTCTGGGAACCGTCCGGCGCTGTCGCAGTTCGTGCATCCGGAAACAGTGAGAACCCTGGGAGGGCAAATGGCGCTGGCAATCCCAGCCCTAGCGCGGTGCAGGCCGCAGTTGCGGACCCACGGGAAGTCCAGCGTGAAGCTGTTTTCCCGAGCGGCGCCCGCGCGGGCAGGAGATGAGGCAAAACCGCAGTTGCGGTCTTCCAGCTGCTGCGAAAATAATCCTTTCTCAGTCTCTTGCAATCCTCGCCCTCCTTCTGCTTCTCCGCCAGTCCATTTGTTGTTCTTTCAGTTCCTTTGAGTCCTCGCCCTCCTTCTGCCACTCCTCGAATCCTCTTTGTCTCCTCCCTCCATCCGAGCCCGTGCCCAGTCGCGATCCATTTCCGTAGCCACCCAGCTCCGGACGACCACGACCTCCGCCACGACCACGACCTCCACTTCTACGACCCGCGCTCCGGCCTCGCCGCCCCGCTGCTCGCTTCTTCGATTGTCTTGCTCTCTCTCTCTCCCCTCTCGCGGCGCCCGCACTCCGGGGCTCGGCCGGCGTGTATCTTGCGGGCGGGGTAAGCCGCCATATGCCCAAAGAGGGGGAGAATGTAGGAGGAGTCGTCGTCGTCGGAGTAGGAGGAGCAAGAGGAGGAGCAGGAGGAGGAGGGGAAGGAGGAGGAGGTGGAAGATGAGGAGGATGAGATGGAGGAGGGCGAGGACGCGGAGGACGAGAAGGGGGAGAAGGAAACGGAGGAGGAGGAGGGGGAGGAGGAGAGGGAGGACAATGGCGAGCTTGGGGGCCTCTTGGGCCGTCGTTGGGGCCTCTTGGCGGTCCTGGGGGCCTCTTCCGTATCTCGGGGAGCCTCTTGGGGCCTTTTGGGGGCCTCCTTGGGGGCATCTTGGAGGCGTCTTGGGCGCCTCTTGGGGCATCTTGGGGCGCTCTTGGGGCGCTCTTGGGAGCTTTCGGGGCGCTCTGGGGCCATGTTGGAGGAGATATATCAAAAAGGGGGGGGGGGGGGAATTAGCGCTGCTCCTCTAGAATGCCTCGGATCGCCTCTTGGGCCCCAAAAGAGGCAAACATTCTTCCAAAACCTGGGGGAATCAATGATTTTGTTGCTCTGCCGCCTTTTCGCTCTTGGAGCCGTCTTGGGCCATCTTGGACGCCCCAACGACCCGTGGACCCCCCCGCCCAGGTCTACGGGAGGGGCAAATCCTTCCCCGAAGGGGAAGAAGGGGGCTGGAAGAGGATACTCTCTAAATCACCGACGCCCAGAGGGCTGGTGGGATTCTACACACGATGCGGGGCTCGCGTCTGTCAGCCGTTCTGGCACTTCCGACCAGGCAATGCGTCCGATGGGCTGCAACGGCCGCAGTGTTGCGATATGGTCGGAACTCGCATGGCTCAAGCGAAACGCCGATGGTCACCAGGATTGGCGTTTTGGGACGTTCCGCCGCTTTCTGTGCTAGCCTGGCTATGGCGAGTCGGTCTTGGGATCGTCAGGGATGGCGTTCTGAGACTTTTGGATTTTCAGTCTTAGCCTGGCTTATGACGAGAAGATGGTGACAGCCAACAAGTCATACGTAACGTTGGGAAGTTGAGCGCCATTCTTGTTGATCCCAGGAGTGTCTCGACATAGCCAAGCTAGCACAGAAAACAGCGCAACGTCCCAGAGCGCCAGTCCTGGCGATTTCATCGGCGTATAGGAGTCAGATGGGGCCCTCGAATCAGCCCTCCCGGAAGGGGCCTCAGGCAAGGCTGATTCGAAGGCCTTTCCTGAATTCTAGACACGATGCGGGGCTCGCGTTTGCCGGCACTTCTTGATTTTTCCGATCAAGCCATGTGGCCGATGGGTTGCAACGATACGATGTGTTCGGATCTCGCTTGGCCCAAGTGAAACGCCGATGAGATCGCCAATAATTGCGTTTTGGGGCGTTCCGCCGTTTTCTGTGCTTGCCTGGCTATGGCGACTCGATAATGGGATCGTCACGAATGGCGATATGGGGCTCTCCGGCTTTTCAGTCTTAGCTTGGCTTATGACGAAAGGGGATGATGCAAACCGCGACGTGTGATAGGGCTGCAACTTTCCAGCGTCATGATTGGTTTGTGTTGAGCATTGGCGCAAGAGTTCTTTACCAAAACGTCTGCTTGCACGAATGCTAAACGTCGTGATCGGCGGCGTTTTGATGAGGAAGTTCTGTGCCAGAGCTAGAACAAATCATTCGTGACGTCGGAAACTTGCAACCCCATCGCAATCCGCGTTTTTGATCCTCGTTTCGTCATAGCCAGGCTGGGGCCGGAAAAAGAAGAAACATTTTTTGAGTTTTTTTTTTTTTTTTTTTTTTTTTTTTTTAAAAAAAAAAAAAAAAAAAAAAAAAAAAAAAAAAAAAAAAAAAAAAAAAAAAAAAAAAAAAAAAAAAAAAAAAAAAAAAAAAAAAAAAAAAAAAACGCCCCAGAGCGCCATTCTTTGCGATCCCTGGATCGTTTCGGCAATGCCAGGTTAGCACAGAAAACAGCGCAACGTCCCAGAGCGCCATTCCTGACGATCCCATCGGCGTTCAGATGGGGCCCTCGAATCAGCTTTCCCGGAAGGCCAGGGATGCACATATCAGCGCGAAACCAAATCATAACCATGGAATTCCGCCGTTCAGAGAAGTGCACTCCTGGCCACGACAACAGTTTTCTGTGCTAGCCTTGCTATGACGAGTCGATCCGGGGATCGTCAGGAATGGCGATATGGGACCTTCCGGCGCATCCAGTCTTAACCTGGTTATGACGAAAGGACGATGAAATCCGCGAAGTGCGATAGGGTTGCAGCTATCCACCGTCATGAATGAGTTTTGGAGCACTGGCGCAATATTTCCTGACCACAACGACCTTCTGCATGTTACGAATGCTCATTGTTATGATCGGCGTCGTTCGCACTTCGCGGCTTTCATCATCGTTTGGTTTCGTCATAGCCAGGCTGGGGCCAGAAAAACAGCAACGTCCCAGAGCGCCGTTCTCGGCGACCCCAGGGTCGTTTCGACGCAGCCAGGCTAGCGCAGAAAACAGCGCAACGTCCCAGAGCGTCGTTCCTGGCGGTCTCATCGGCGCAGAGAATTCAGGTGGGGCCTTCGAGTCAGCCTTCCTGGAAGGCCGTGGATGTAGAAAAATTAGCGCGAAACCAAAACATTACCAGTGGAATTCCGCCGTTGAGAGAACATGAATGCATTTCGGGCTGCGACAACATGGGGCTCAAAAGCTTGCAATCGTGGTTCGCGTTTTTTTTTGTTTATATACATATATATATATATATATATATATGTCCGGCGGCGGTCGCCGATCGCGCCCAGTTTCGAACCCCCCGCGGGCTTCGAGCGGCGCCATTCCAACGCTCAGTTTCGCGCTCGCTGTTTCCATCCCTCCAGCATGGATGATTTGGGGGGCGCCTTGCTGAATGCTATGCGCGGTGCGGGGCTCGCGTCTTTCAACCGTCCTTGTATCTTCCGATCAAGAAATGTGGCCGATGGGTTGCGACGGCCGCAACGTCGAAATATGTTCGGATCTCGCTCGGCTCAAGCGAAACGCCGATGAGATCGCCAAGAATGGCATTTTGGGCTGTTCGGCTTCTATGCTAGCCTGGCTATGACGAGTCGATCCGTGGATCGCCATGAATGGCGATCTAAACTTTTTTCCCCCCTCCCCCTTTTTAGCCTGGCTATGACGAAATGCCGTCGAAAGCCGCGCGACGCGATGGGGCGGCAACTTCCCGACGTTGTTTTGGGGGCCCGGCACGGGACTTCCCTGCCAAAGCGACGCCCATCATAACGTCGAGCGTTCGTTTATGAGAACCTTGCAATTGTTTATTTTCAAATAGTCAACGCCATGATCGGAGGCGTTTTGATGGGGAAGTTTTGCGCCAGAGCTCCGCAAAGTCAATCGCAACGTAGGAGAGTTGAAGCCACATTGCCCATCGCGGCTTTCATCATACTTTCGTCTTACCCAGTTTAGGGCCATAACAACGGCGACAACCCAGAGCGCCATTCTCGCCGATCCCAGGATCGGTTCGACACAGCCAGGCTCGCCCAGAGAACAGCGCGACGCCCCGGAGCGCCATTCCCGGCGATCTCATCGGCGCATGAAATTCAGACGGGGCTCTCGAATCAGCCATCCTGGAAAGCCGTGCGAAACCAAATCATAACTTTGGAATTCCGCCGCCCAGGGAGAATGAACGCATTCCGGGCCACGACAACATTGGGCTCAAAAGCTCGCACTTGCGGTTCGCATTTATTTTCTGCATTGTCAGCTGCGGTCGCTGATCGTGTCCGGCTTGGAACCCGCGCGGTCTTTGAATGGCGACGTTCCAACGTTTCGAATCAGTTTCGCGCTCGTTGTTCCCATCCTTCTGGCATGGCTGATTCGAGGGCACCATTCTGGATTCCATGCGCGATGCGGGGCTCGCGTCTCCCAACCTCTCCGGCATTTTTCCGATCGAGCTACGTGGCCGGCCGCGACGCCACGACATGTTCGGATCTCGTTCGGTTCGAGCGAAAAGCCGGTGAGATCGCCAGGAATGGCGCTTCGAGTCGCCCCGCTTCGTGCTATCCTGGCAATGGCGAGTCGATCCTGGGATCGTCAAGAATGGCGCCCTGGGGTTCTTGCTTTTTGTCAGTCTTGGCCTGGCGGTGACGAAGCGATGATGAAAGCCGCGAGATGCGATGGGGCCGCAACTCCCCAGCGCCAGGCGCGGGACTCCCCTGCCAAAGCGACGCCAATCATAACGTTGAGTCGTACATGCGACATGTAATTTTCTGTATTCGCGAATGATCAACTCATGATCGGCGGCGTTTTGATGGGGAAGTTCTGTGCCAGAGCTCCAGGAAGTCGGTCGTGCTGTGGGAAGATTGCAACCCCGTCGCACATCGCGGCTCTCATCATCATTTCGTCATAGTTCGGCTCGGACTAGAAAAAACAGCAACGCCCCAGAGCGCCGCAGCACAGAAGGCAGCGCAACGTCCCAGAGCGCCAAACCTGGCGAACTCATCGGCGCAAGCAGTTCAGATGGGGCCCTCGAATCAGCCTTCCTGGAAGGCAGTGGATGCAGAAAGATAACGCGAACCCAAATCATAAGTTTGGCATTCCGCCGTTCAGAAAATGAGCGCGTTCGGGGCCGCGACAACATGGGGGCTCACAAGTCTGCATTTGTGGTTCGAGCTTTCACTTTGCATTTTCGGCGGCGGTCGCCGATCGCGCCCAGCTTGAAGCCCGCGGACTTTGAATGGCGAAATTCCCACGCTGCCAATCAGTTTCGCGCTCATTGCTTCCATCCGCGATAGCAGGGTCATACGCGAAGACGCTGCGAGTGATCAGTTGCGCGCGCAGCATGTTTAGTGGCAAGCGCTTGTCTGCCATCGTTCGGGCCCAGGCGCTCGGCAGCGAAAGGCTTTCATCGTTCCGGAGATATCGGCGAGATCCTTCCGACAGTGGCAGCGGGGAAGTTCGGTCCGCGGCTGCGCCGGCAGCGCCGGCGGCGTCCTGGCCCCGGCCGCAGCGCGGCCCCCTGCGGCGCAAGACCTTCCCATCGCCCTGTTCCCCTACCGCGCGCTCGCCCACTTCCTCGCCCGCGTTTTGTTTCTCGCGGCCGGCAGCCCGGCAGCGATGGGTCCGAACATGGCGCGCGAAGACAGCTGCGCCCCAGGCTGGGGCGGCAACTGCGCGTCGTGGGTGATCTACAAGGAGGAGTATCGCATCCGTGCGCCAGGGCTGCATCTGGGCGGGCAGCGCAGCGTCGCAGCCATAATGATCAGGAAACTCAAGGGGGCATCACGCAGGAAGGCCCTGACGCTCAAGGGCGGCGACCTGCAGCCGCATCGAGGTCAAGAAGAAGCACGATCCGACCCACCTGAAGGCGAGGGGAAGCTGACAGGCGAGGTCGCAATGGAGAGCGTCCCCCCATGCCTAGAAGAGGCGCCCGTAACTCGATGGAGGCGCTCGAATCCCTGCGCCCGCCGAAGGTGCGCCAAAAAAGGAGAGGCCATGGCGGAATTCCTCGAGGCGCAGATATACGCGCGCAGGGCGGGCGCCGGGATCTCCGATTACATCGCGATGCTGGACCACGGAGTGACGGAGTTTTCCGAGGATGGCGCCGAGCTTCCCGATGACTCTGATATTTGGGGCTGGTTTTCATGCGGCGCTCAAACATCATCAGGGGTCAGAGAGAGCGGCCCGTTGCAGCGCTACCGGGGCCGCGACCGAGCGATGCCGTTAAGTTGCGAATGTTTCGTATTATAGCGATGCGGATCTCTCATATATATATACACCCTAGCGAACGCGGGCCCCCGCGGCAGAGACGACCCTTCGAGCAGAAGAAGCATCGGCAGCAAGATGGCAAAGGACGGCCACCACCCAAAGCAGTCAGCGTGACCGAGCGCGAGGATGACGACGGCTTCGAGGATGACGACGCCGACGAAGACGGGATCGAGGGGCTGGCGCAGTGCGAGCTGGAGGCCCTGGCCACCGACCTCGGCGACGTCAACCAGGAGGGGGCCGAGGCGGTCGGGAAGGCGGCGGCCCAGCTCTCGGACTTGCCCGAGGCGCTCGCCACAGCGCGGCAGGCCCGCGACAGTCTAAGGAAGGGCGGCTCTGGCTCTGGCGGCGCCGCGGTGGCCCCGCCGCCGAGGCCGGGGCGCGGCCGGGGCCGATCCGCCGCCGGCTGGAAGCCAGGGCGTGGAGCCATGTCTAGCCGATGAAAGACACTCTCGACAAGCGCAAGAAGAACCCCCAGTGCCGCGCGCGCGACGGTTGGGGCCATTGGCCAGCGATCCAGAGTGCCCTGGTGAACGAGAGGTTCAAAAGGTGACTGTTGGAGCAGATCGCGACGACGAGGAGATTGACGTCTTAGCGGTCGCGGTGGCGTTCCCACTCGCCGTGCTCCAGAAAATGGCGGTCACTGGCCCGTCTCCGATGTGCAAGAAGGGCGCTGTCGATTCGGCATGCGCCAGGAGCGCGATGGGCGCGCCGCGGTGGGGCGACTACTACGAACGCGTGAAGTCGCTAGGCCTCGAAGAGCTCGTGACCTTCGAGTCCGTGAACGGGACCTTCAAGTTCGGCGATGGCCTCGCGAAGGGTTCTGTCACCCCTGTGACGTCCCCTACGGCGGTGGCGAAGGTGCCGCATTTTGCCGGGGCGCGCCTGCACGGCGACAACCTGGAGTCCGTGCGTGCCGAGATCAAGACATCGCCACCGAGACGGATCACAATTGGGCCTCAGAAGGCCGAGTTGCCCCAGGATCGTTGCATTGGACATTTCACGCTGGACTACGCACCCGACGCTCACCACGTGCTGCGCAGCCACTCCAGGGACAGGGGCGCCACCGACGAGCTGCCTCGGGGGCTTCGACCGAGGGCCGCGGGCGGCAAGACGGCGTCGAGGATCGTGGCACTCGCGCGCGGAGCTCAGGCGGCCACCTCAACCTGCGGTTAGAGGCTCGGTCCGACCGTGAAGGCAGTGAATGAGTCAGGGAGGTCGCCAGCGTCAACGAGACCCAGAGCGTGTAGAAGACCACGTTCCACGATAGGCTTTGGAGGCCACGATTGCTGCATCTGCGCTAGTCCAGCTACCTTCACTCGCTCGTGCGGCACTGGCACGCGCGCGAGTTGTGAGCGGCAAGGGCTCTGTCCCAGCTGCAAATGCGATGCGGACGTCGTTTGCTTCGCCGAGGGGGCCCGCTCGAACCCCGTTCAGAATGCCAGCTGGCGCTTCGTGAAGCGAGGCCAGCAGAAGCATGGCCTTGCCGGGGTCACTAAGGCTAAGACGCTGCGCGAGCGCGAACGCGGTGAAGAAGCTGACCCGGCTCGAGCAAGCAGATCAAGCACACGGGCGCGGAGTTGCAGCTGTTCGACGAGGGCGCCCAAGGAGTGGCAGCCTTTTCGAGCTGGCGCGCGAGCCCAATAGCCTGCCACGGAGAGTGTTCAGCGCCACTGGCAGATCACCAACCTGAGCGCGGCCTGCCAAAGAGAAGAACCGTGGAGGGCACGCGAGTGAAGATGATGAAGGAGAAGATGCTTGGCAGGACACCAGTGGTTTTGGATCAGTATCCCATGCGCTCCGCGGTGCCAGGGCATTCTTGGACTACGAGCTGCGTTCGACGGTCGGAGCGCATTCGGAAAAAAGTTCAAGGTCCTGGCTATCCGCCAGCCCATTGTCGATCAGCTCCACAAGAAGTGCGACGGGAAGCATGTGCGCGCGAAGGTGTTTGGTGGAAAGGGCCCCAATCAGACCGGCCGCTGCACCGCCCCGCCCGCGAAGGACAGCTCGAGCGCGCGGTCGAGCTGGCGCGCGCCAGCGCTGGCCATCCGACCAACGCCAGCTTCGCGAGGTCCGTCCGCTCGCAGCGTGGCTCAGCAGAGAAGATCGCGGCAGCGGAAGCTCACCGCTGCCCCGACTGTGAGAGGCGGAAGCCTCCAGACATCTCCACGCTTGCGGACCTGAGGCCCAAGTCCCGCGAGTTTGGCGATGGAGTGCCTACCGACCTGATGGCTCTCGCCGATGTCAAGGGCAATCAGGCTCAGCTGCAGAACGACGTCGACATGGCCGCCACTTTCAGCTGGTGGCCCCGCAGGCCGACAAGAAGCTCATCACATCGTGGACGGCGCAACTTGCATGGTGGATGGGCCAGGCTTGCCCGCTCCGGGCGAGCGCCGCATGCCTCGGAGGCGAGTTCGAGAGGGAGTTCCCCAGCGAACTCGAAGGCATGGGCACCGAGCTCATCGCCACCACCGTCTCGAGCCCCACGCTGGACAGCATCTGCGAGCGGCGCCGCGGCGCGCGGAAGTACATCGCGAAGGCCTTCATCGACGAGTACCAGATCGATTCTACCGCCCCAGGTGCCGTGGAGTGGCTCTGCACCATGGTCAACTGGCCGAAGAACAGCAAGGCGGGGCCGTCTGGGTGCAGTCTAGCGTAGTGGGCGCTCGGCCGCGGCTACAGCCTGCCCTTCAGCTCCAAGCGCGCGAGGTCCATTCCACCAGCGCGCCCGGGACGACCAGTCGTTCCAACAGCGCGTGGGCATGCTCGTTGCCGCTCAGCGCGCGGCCCAGGCTGTCGAGCACGATCGACGACTCCCAGCGGCCTTCCTTGCCAAGAGTCGCGGACAGGCTGCGCGGCCATCGAGCTTCTATTTCAGCATCGGCGACCAGGGTCTTCTACTGGCGCGGCCTGAAGAAGGCCGAGAAGATGTGGAACTTCAAGTGGCATGGCCCTCGATTAGCCATCGGCTACGAGGGGAACAACGCGCGGGTTTCGCATCGGAGCGCTACCCCCCAAGTGCTCCCCGAAGCATCTGCGCCTTGGAATGGGATCTTCGACGCTCTGGCCCACTGCGACGAGCCCGAGTTCGAGGCGGGCGCGCCCTGCATTGAGGACCCCCCGGGGACCGACGTCGATTGCTACGACATGACGGGCGACGACGAGCAGATCCATGGCCCAACAAACAGTCACCCCACTACGGGCAGGCGTCAGACCTGGAAAGCGCAGTTGACGGTCTTGCTATCGCCCCGCTGGCTCGACCGAGGCGGAGGCCCCAGGGCCCCCGCCCGGTCTCGACGCTTCGGGCCCTGATGAGTCAGTTGATCCACAGGCGAAGCGACCGCGATTTGCTTCAGAGCCTGAGTATGAGATCCCAGTGGAGACGCAGCCATCGCAGCCACAGCAGCAAGTGCCTGACCCAGATTCGGCGGAGCCCGAGACGCTTTTCGACCAGCCGATGTTCGACCGGGAGCGGCTCCAGCAGGCGCATTCCAGTCGGGTCCCGGACGCCTTCAACCCGGATCTGCACGAGCAGGGGCCCGAGACCCCGTGGGTTCACCAGGGCGTTTTCGATCTCGACGAAGACCTCGACGCTGACGAGGAGCAGGAGACGCCATGCCCGCGACAACATCAGGCGCCCGCGCCAGAGCCCGAGACTCCAGTCGTGGAGGAGCGTCGTCAGTTGCGGAGACTTCGCTACGACCCACTCGAAGATGTACCTACCAGAATTTGGCAGAAACTCGAGGCAAGGATGGGGCGCCACGACCTACGACCCACTCGACGACGTGCCGCGCAGCATCCGACGATCGCTGCAAGACCGACAGATCACCAAGAAGCCCAGGGTTGACGAGCACCTGATCATGGGGCTTTCCCTCAAGGAGCCGGTCGACCTTGATTACTCGACTTTGTACCCGACCAGGTTCAGGCGCTTGGACCTCGCGGGCATGTCGAGGTGCAAGGAGCTGACCTTCAAGTACCTGACGGGCGGCAACCAAGTCACAATTTGGAGGGCTATGAGTTCAGAGTGGGACAAGTGGCTGGCGTTCCACGCAGCACTCTACTGTTCCAAGGAGGAACTCGCCCAGCTCGAGCGCAAGCGGCCACAGCTCGCGATTGCTGGCAGCAGGTGGGTTTCGACTCAGAAGGACGCGAATACCTTCAAGCCGAGGCTGGTGGTGCAAGGGTGTCAGGAGAACGATCTGGGCATTCGTGCCGACGCTCCGACCCGGGGCCGAAACGCATTTCGCTTTACGACTGGGTTTGCAGCTCAGCATGGTTGGGTTGGCGGTTTCTTCGATGCCAAGAGCGCCTACTTGAAGGCAGAGAGCATCGACCGTGTTCTTATGATCAAGATGCCGCTGGATTCCAGGACAAATCTTCCTCGCGGCAGGAAGCATATACGGTGCAATGAATGCTGGCGTAGCTTGGTATTTGCATTCGAAGTCAGTTCTCAGTGGGTGCCAGGTCCATGAGCAGGCTGTAGCGAGCTTGGTACTACTTGGCTTACCAGGGTGCGATCTTCCTCGCCATCCACCCTCATGTGGACGACATGTCTTTCGCTTGGAAGCAGTTCAGCACCTACGTCCACCAAATCATGCCGGAGCTCGAGAAACGTCTGCATATTGCCAAGAAGGTCGGCGACGCCGACCACCTGCGCACGGGTTCAGATGACGCCGGGGTTCGTCAATGCGACCCACGAAAAAACGATCAAGGTGATCGAGCATACCCCCATCGACGCGAACCGCAAGAAGATTCCCGAGTCAGATGCGACATCTGAGCATGTCAGTAGCTCCACGGCCAGGTGCAGCGGGTTGCTACGAGATCTGCAGAACTTGGCAGCCCAGCGTATCAGCAAGCGTAAGGCCCCGGACCTCCTCTCACCCAGTTGGTCACCGAGCTCAAGCATAGTCCGACGCTGGGAGTTCGGCTTGTCCGTGGTCGAGTTCGTGTTCTATTGGCGCAGCTGGTGTTCTACGGGGACTCCGCCTTCGCCTATGCCGAGGGCGAGCGGTCGCAGCGCGGGCTTGTCGGGGTTTGACCCACATGCCCGAAGAGGTCTCCCAGGAGGGATTCAGCGAGCGGATCCCGCGCACCCGGTGTTCAGGACGCGTCTGGAGGGTGGCGCGAAGCACCTTCAGCGCAGAGGCCCATGCCATCAGCGAGGCCTCCGAGCACGCAGAGCGGTATCGCCAGGCGCTGACGGAGCTGAAGATGACGGCACAGTTCGGAGATCCACCAAAGCTGAAGGACGCGGAGCGGCAGGCGGACAACATCAAGATGACGATTTTCACAGACAGTAAGAATCTAGAAGAGACGGCGGAGCAGGTCGCCGGGTCGCACGGGACAAACGCCTGAGGATCGCGGTCAGCATGTTCACGCGGGCACGCTGATGGCGTTCATGTCCGGGCGCGACGTAAAGTTCGCAGCCCCAGTCCCAAGTCGAAGAAGCTCGCCCAGTTACTCGGTGGAAAAATGCACCCATACCTTCACCCTTCGTCCGTTGTCCCGTTTTCGGGCCTCCTGGGAGGCCCTCGTTGGCACCGCTGGATCCGTTTCGAAACCTTGGTTGAAACGCGCCTTGGGAGAGGTCCGGGGAGTATAGGTATCGGTGCCTTCTGGTTTCTCCAGTTACTGACGTTGGCAGCGTCGGCCGCGCCAGGAGTTAGCTTCGAACTCTGGGCCGATCGTGAAGACGAGCAGCAGTCGGTCCAGCCAGGACCTGGCCATCATGCAGTCATACAGTCGTGAAGGCTACACAGTGGGCTGGTTCTATTACTTGCAGAGCGTGGCTTTCGGAGTCATGTTGACTCTCTCTTGTCTGCTGGTGCATGTTGCGATCCAGAAGTTAACGCCCGCGCAGTCCAGGGCGCAGCACGTTGACCAGCACATGGAGATCAGGATCAAGCCGACCACGCAGCCAAGGACGCAGCAGGTGGACCAGCATGTGGAGATCAGGACCAAGCCCAAACACAAAAAGGATATGTGCGACGGCGATGTCCAGGTCAGGGGCGTAATGACGATTAGCCAGACTACGTACGCACGTGGTTTAGCTCCAGGCCCGGGGCGTCACAACCCCGCTCACGACTTCGAGGGTGACGTGTTCTGTGGGCAGCCCTACGATCGTGCGAGCACTCCGTGATTGTGCTGTGCTTCATCGACGACGCCTATGGCCGTGTGAGCATTCACGGTGCTGTGCTCCGCCGGCTACGGGTACCTCCGTGGGCTTCCTATAGTTGTTCCTTCATCGAGCCCGGGGTGCACTCCAATTTTAATATGAGGCCCTTTAGGCCATGAGCCCCGCTGGGCTTTTGTATGACGGCTGCCATTCTGGGCAGCGTGCAAAACCATCTCTACCTCTTCCTCGTCCTCCCTCCCTGAATTAATTGAATCGCTTCGCTCATTCCGCCAGCCCTGGGGCCCTCTTTAGGGCCTCTTGGGGGCCTCTTGGGGACCTTTTGGGAGTCTCTTGGGGCTCCTTGGCGGCGTCTTGGGGGCTCCCAGGGCCTCTTGGGGGGCTCTTGGGGGCCTCTTGGGGCGGGGGGGTAGTCAATTGTGGCTCCCCCCTCGGAGGCCACGATCCTCGTGACGGGTGTCGCAAAATTGCCCCGAAAACCATCTCTGACCCGAGTCTGCCGGGACCCTGCCGGGGTACTTCTCGCCTGGAGACCCCCAGGGGGCCGCCCCGCGCACGCGAAGTAGAATATTGTTAACCAGTTACCGGAGATCTTAGCACGCCTCTGGCCCGTTGGGCCGGCGAATTCACGACTGAGTTTTTACGCTAGCGAGTTTGTTCATTTATTGCCTTGGGTCGTGAGCTAATTTAGCCAGCCAGCCAAACCTGCAGGAGCCCTGGGCCCGAGCCTGTAGCAGACGAGCCGTCAGCGACCGGCCGGTTTCTTCGACGATTTAAGCAGCGTCTGGATCAGAGACTCGTACAGCGTATGTTTCGGAGGAGTGTGAGTGATCATTTGTGTGTGCAGCATGTTTTGAAGCAAGCATGTGTCTGCTATCGTTTGGGCTCAGGCGCGTTGACCAGTTTAGCTACGCAATCAACAGAAGGCTTTCATCCATACATATATATATGTATATACATATACATATAGAGATATCGGCGGTATCCTTCCAACAGACGCGTCCACCGCAACACGCGGTCATTCTGCTTGGGAGATCCCGACACGCTGGGCGCGCACGGCCTCGTGCCACGCGTGCTGAATCGAAATAGCATGGGTGTTATGAAAAGAGACGCGTCCACCGCTCCAAACGGGCATTCGCCATTCTAGTTGAGATGTCCTGACAGTCTTGGCGAGAACGCGCCCGTGCGACGCCTGCTACGTTGGTATGCCCAAGTACGGCGCTTGCTACGCTGCGACGATCTTAGGGCTATGCATAAAGACAGGTCCACCGCTCCAGACGGCAATCCTGCGTGGGAGGTCCGGAAATTCTGGGCGCGAGCGGGTTTGTCACAACCGATTGGCCGGCTCCACCATTGGGATGCCCACTTGTAGCACCTGCTAGATCGCGATGGCATGGGGGCCCTGAAAGGAGACGCGTTCACCGCCCCAAACGACCAATCTGCTTGAGTGGTCCTGGTTATCTGGGCGCGGCCAGGCCCGTGATAAGCTGCAGACGCGGTCCCCTTGGAATGCACCAGTGCCACGGTGGCTGCATCGCGATGATTTTGGGATTGTGGAAGCAGACGCGTCCACCGCCCCATACGGCCATTCTGATCGAGAGAGTCTCCGACGATCTGGACGTGAATGGGCCCGTTGTAACCCTTCGGTCGATTCCCCCTCTGGGCTGCTCAATCGCCAATGTTGAGCGTATCCCAATATCAGTAAACGGGCCATGATGCGTGTGAGTGGATCCGAGTATGAGTGAGGATCTCTGTAATCGGATCTCAGTGAAAGAGAACAAGGATGACTGAATACTTGCGTCTTTGTGATTGGGTACGAGTGATCACGAGTTCCAGTGAGCCTGCATGAGGAGTATGAGTGCGAGTGCTGAGTAGGAGAGTGAGTCTGCGAGCGTGACGGTCTGTATGTGGGGGAGAGATTGAGTGAGGGACGAAGGGAAGCGCAGGTGTGACATTAAAACGAAGACCCCATACTTCGAAGATTTGAAACATCTCTTCTTGATGCCTCCTATAACATCCCTTCTTCTCTCCGCAGGTTTCCTGAGGCCTCGGGAGGCCTCCCGAGGGTCAAAGACTTACAGCCAATATTCTGAAACAAAGAACGCTTCGGGTTCCGGAGAGGCTCTGGTGTTCGGGCCGCTCCTCGGATCTAGGCGGGGGATCCTGATCGTGGCCGAGGCTTGCTGTGGCCAGGGAAGCCCCTTCGTTCCTTATTCAGCGTTCCTTCTGGTAGCACGATGGCTGCACACCAAACCACGAAAAACCTTGGGCGCTCGATGGGGATTCTCTGAAGCCCTCTGGCATCCTGAGAAGTCGTTTGTCTTTGGAGAAGATTTAGACAATTTCTCAGAAGGCTGGAGGCCTTCCGAGCCTTCTGACAAGGCCCGCCCTCTCTGCATTCCCCCCGTGGGCTCGCCGCCGCTCCTCCCCCCCCAGATCTCCTGGTCGGCGGCGAAATCCGAACCCTATCCTCGCCAATCTACGATTCAGACAACTCGATGGGCGGCGGGGGCAGGGTCCGGAAGGCTTCGGACACGGGGCGAACTCGGCACCCTACCTCCGCCTCCCATCGATTCAGGAGAATCGATGGTTGGCGGGGTTTCGGATGCCGCCGCCTGGCAGGCGGGCCCCGCCCAGGCGCGGCCGCGGAGGCGCCTCTGCAGGCGGGCCTTGCCCTGGCAGCTAGCTCGGCCGCCCGCTTGTGGCCGCCTCGGCCTTCTGTGGCCTCTGCCATCCGCCGCCTCATCCGCCCCGAGGGGTCTGCCGAGGGATTGGCCGCGGGCGCCCGTCGGCGCCAGGGTTTGGATGTCGCCTCCTAACTTTTCTCGTCGTCGTTATCCTCGTCGTCGTCATCGTCGCCTGGCCGCCCGCAGGGCTGGGACACCGCGTACAACGCCTGCAGCCGCCGCAGGTTGCTCGGCTTCTGCCACACGCGGCGCCGGCGCGTGGCGTGACGCGGTGCGTGTGGCCGCCCCGCGCGCTCGCCCGACGCCCCGCCCCGTACCGCTATTTCTGCTTAAGGAGCTCCTCCTCCTCCTCCTCCTCCTCCTCCTCCTCCTCCTCCTCCTCCTCCTCCCTTCCCCCCCTCGCCCGCCGCCGAGGGAGGCCCCTCACCCCTTGGTGCCCGCCCGAGCCTCCTTAACGATGCTTAACTCAAAAAGCTCGTGGGGGCCAAATCGGATACGTCGAGGTAAGTGCAGACAAGTCTCGGTAAGTCCCGGTAGATCTTAGCACATCCAGGTGCACGCTGCATGCAGGCAAATCCGAAGGTCTCCAGGGAAATTTGGAGCAAGTTGTGGCCGTTCCAACGCGAGTCGAGGGACGGCAGAGGTCGTTAGGCCCTTAACGATCCTCCGCGCCCTACCCCCGGTGGCTGTGTGCGACGGAAGGATCCAATCCGCATCTCTAGGCATCCCAGACGGGGTTGGAGTAGGTGAGGTCGAAGGAATGCTCCGCATCGCCGATGCATCGGCGATGCGGCTAGATGTGGAGCCCGATTTTCTCCACGCCAACGTCGCCGATGCATCGCCGATGCAACGCCGATGCATCGCCGATCGCCGATACATCGGCGATGCGGCGTAATCCTCCGACCCCATCTACTCGGGCCCCACTCGGGAGGCCTTTCTCTGTGCCGCTCCCTCCTCCCAGTCGCTGTGCGCGCGCCCGCCTGACGCCCCGCTCCGTGTGCCGCTCTCTCGGTTGTCAGTGTGTCTTCGCGATTCCGTTTCAGTGTGCATTAGCGTGCGGTAGTGCCTGACAATCGACAAGAAAGCACCGATTTAGCATCGATTTCGCGTCGATTAGCATCAATTAGCGTCGGTTAGCGCCGAGTCGCAAGAGCCAGCAAGATGGAATGACAGGCTCCCATGAGTTGCCGCCGAAGGTTCCCTCCTCCCAGTCGCTGTGTGCGACGAGAGTACCCACATCTCTAGGACCCTCAGATGGGGTAGGAGTAGATGGGATGGCGGATCGCTCCGCATCGACGATGCGGCTCGATGTGGAGCGAGAATTTCTTCACGCCGATGCATCGCCGACGTCGCCGATGCAAGGCCGATATATCGCCGGTGTATCGAGTACATTGGCGGAAGCAAGCTCAGAAGTTTCGTCTCAAGCTCATCGACAATCCAGCACGGCCGTCTGGGAGAGGAAGGACGAGTGCCAGTCAGGATCGGGCCAACGAAGGAGGCGAGTGGATTTTGTATCGTCAACACTGGCAAGCTCAGAGGCTCAGGCTCAGCACTTCGGTGGCGGCCACTTAGGATTCCCACTCACCAGGTACTAGTGCCTACGACGGGTTCTCTGTGGCCCTCTTGCGCATGCACGGGTATTCGGTCGTTGCTACCACCTTCCACGGTTTCAGCTCCGAGGGATTTCAAGGACGGAATCTTCTTCGCTTCGCTAAGTTGGGAGACCTTGTTTCACAGTTTCGTTTGACCTGGATCGTCATCGAAGATTTCAATGTTGAACCGTTCGTGGAGAAGGTTTCGTGGAGGAGACCATTTTCACGCCTGACGTCGAGCACACGTGCACCTCTGGGAAAGGAGTCAAGCTAGATTAAGTCCAGGTCTCGGCGGTCTTCTCGGTCCCATGGAAGCCTCAGTGTGGCGTGGCTCTTCGGCTACGTAGTTCGGGGTGCCTATTACTATGTCGAGAGCTCGTCGTGGGTGCCAAGATACCTCAAGTACCACGGCCTAGGACTCAGCATACCCCAGTTTTCAAATCCAGCAAGTTTAAGGTGCAGAATGCGGTGTCTCGGGAGCTCGCGCGTGAGAGGCAGGCAGAGGCAGTCGATCAGATGTTTTGGGGGTCGTTCGACTCCGAGTTCTGATACGGCTTTCAGTAGCTGGCCTACCCAGCCCAGCTTTCCTGCAGACGACAACGTTGCAGATGCACGGTCCTGCTCGTCTGCCGTGCCACATGTGAGCTTATCAGCTCACGACAGTGATGACGAGTTTGTCATGCCACACGATTTTTGTTGTACCAGTGGCTGGCGCTACCACACCCGCTGCCCCTGAGGTGAGGTCCGAAGCGGCTTCTCTGGAAGTGCCCGTGGCTGGCGCCACCCTCTCCGTTGCCCCTGAAGTGAGGCCCGAAACGACCTCTCCAGCTAGAATTGTCTCGGAGACCGTCTTGTCTCAGAGCGCGGGGCAACACCAATGCACCCCAACAGGTTGATAGTTTGAGTCCGCCCCCACCCGACCCCTCGGCAGCTAGTAGGCAGGTCCCCCCTCCTTCCTTCCCCTTGCCCCCCGACCTGTGGACCACGCGCAGGGGGGCCAAGCTGGGTACACGCATGTCGTTGGCAAGTCGGAGGTTTGGTCGTCCATCGCTGAGTTGCCTACTTACGCCGTTGAGGGCATGTATGGCTATTGGGTGGCTACGCTCGAGAAGGCTATTGTGCAGCTTCAGGGGGCTTATCATAGCCATCTTTTTAGATTTCGGAGTTCAAGGACCAAGGTGCATCGTGGTGAGGCAGGCTGGCTACTGTACTGGGGCGTTTGCATCACCATCGCACGCGTGGCAACGGTACTAAGCCGCAGCAGCAGTTATGTATCGCCTGTTCAGCGTTCGCCAATGATCAGCCCGATCGCGTGCATGTGCCGTTCGCCAGCATTCCGGATGGGTTGGTTGAACACTTCGTGGGGCGAGTGGCAGACCAAGCTTGTCAGTGTCGAATTTTTGTGTGTCGGGGATCTGGGTCGTCTAGCCAACGCGGCCAAGCGAGTGTCAGGGAGAGCCAGACGACGAGCTCTTGGGTGTTCGCTGCGGGAGCTAAAGGATTGGATCGCCATCCCCGAGGCCCCTGGTGTTCCCCACAAGGCTTTCAGAAAGGTTCCCTCAGTCCCCGATTGGCTCGTCGTAGATGGCCAGGCGTTGTTCCATCCTCTTTGGACTGTGGACGGGAAGTCCAAAACGTGGCAGCAGCTGTGGCGTCACAGCCCTCTCGACTGGGAAGGCACCGTTGTCGCGTTTGAAGATGTTCGCGTTGCCGCTCGAGTTGAACAGTTCGAGCCTCCTTGAGCCTGACCGAGTTCAGCGAGCGCTGCATTTCATGGAACCTAGAGCAGTACTCGGGGTCGACCGCTTCACCCCCTTCGACATGAAATAATGCCGCCTGCAGGGCTCGCTGGACCCACGGTTTTGTTTAACGCTTACAAGGGGTGCTGCTCATGGCCGCGGCAGGTTCTTTCGTCTGCTGTCCGTTTACTGGGGAAGAAAAGTAGGGTGATAGGGCCGTTGGGCTCATGCCCGCGTTCTTCAGGACTTGGCCCTGCGCCCGCGAGGGCCGCGTCAAAACCTGGCATCGGGGCTCCGAGCCCGCCTGGGACGCCGACGTCGCAGGCAACTCTGCTCTTTGTGAAGCCTTCTTGCGAGCTTTACAGGGCGCAGAATTTTTCGCCTAGACATGGCGTTCGGCGAGGCCTGGTGGACATCGAAGGGTCTTTCACGATGGGATGACGCGGGGGCCCCTCGCGCCAGCTGCCCTCCGCCTGGGGGTTCCTCCCGTCGTCTTCTTTCTGAGCTACAGATGCGCTTGACCCTCCGCGCGGCCCCCCAACTGGGGTCCTACTCCGGGGCCCCTCAGGTGTCCCGGGGCATCGCGCAAGGGTTCCGCAGCGGGGCTCGCCGCGGGAGAGCATGGCCCACTGCGCCCCCAGTCGTTTGACGCCCGCTCGCCCAGACATGTCGCGTCGCATCTGGGCTGGCGATTTGGCCCAGCGGCTCGCGGGGCCAAGACAGGCAGTTCGCCGCGATCTCCACCGGGGTATTATCGAGACTCGCCTGGCCCGCGCCGAGCATGGGCACCCCGTCTCCGAGAAGAGCGTCGTTCCATGCTCGAACGTCGCCAGCGGTAAGCACTTTGAGCGTCTTTCGCGCCGTCGCGGCTTCACGTTGCAGCGCGGCGCGCAGGCCCGCCGCCCGGGCGCGGGCCCCAGGGCAGGCGGGGCAGCCGAAGCCACTCGCGCGCAGCAAATCGGCGAAGCCGCCAAAGCCACGAATCAACGCGTCCTCTAGTTTGCACGAACCTCTCGGAAGCATCTTCGCGCGGGGATGATCGGGCGGGCGGGGGCGCGGGCGGCGGGGGCACACCGTCGTCGGGGTTGTGGCGCGTTTGGAGATGTTCGTTTGCAGCGCCGTCGCAGGCTTGGCCGCGCGCTGTCTTCGGCTCCCGGAGAAGGCGCGCGACGTCGGCTTTAGGCTGTAGACTTCAGGGCTGACAGGTGCCGTCCTGGATCAGAGCTTCCGAGGGATTGTATTCAGTTGTGGTTTCGCACCCAGATGGGGTGGCCTGGCATTCGACCCGCTGCCCGCGCTGCTCGGCCGCGAGACGATCCACTTTTGTCGGCGGCCTGTCCTTAGACGAGCGGCGCGGGCAGTTCGCGGCCCCATTTCGGCAGTCGCGGCGAATTTCATGGAATTCGGCCAGGGCTCAGTTTTTCCGACAAACTGGCGCGCGCCACCTGGCGATGAAGGGCCCCCGACGAGGTCGTATCTCGGTCTGAAGACATCCGCGGTTCGGCCCAGGTTCGAGAATTCGGCTCGGGGCAGGCCGCGGGAGTAGGCCGCCAGACACTTCCGCGAAGTGGCGCCAATCACCGCTCGCGCCGGCAAGTTTTGCGGGCTCTGGCTGACGTTCCCAAGCATGGCGCTCGACCGTCGGGGGCGCTTTTCGCCGTCGGCTTCGGGGGGGCGTGGCCAAACGCTCGCGTCAAGGACGAGACCACGTCCGAGGATGATGCCACTGTTAGGCGCCGCGGTCAAGATCGCGAGACGCGCCTGCATCGCGGCTGGCCCGGTCCATTCAACGCGGGGAACCCAGCGCGCGAGCAGAGCGACTACCTCGTTCCCCGGGCGACGTCAGGCAAGGGTTCGGAGGCTTGCGTCCGGCTCCGCGGCGCCGCCCCCGCCCCGCGGACCAAAATCGAGCCGCCGATTTCTCGGGGGTCTTGGTCTTTTTTTTTCATTTTGAAGATGGGTTGCCAGGAGTTGCCGGGCTGGGATTCGGGCCTCGCGACAACGCCGCAGCGGTTTTCGGAGACGCGAGCGGCGGCGAGGACAGCCGCGGCCTTCGGTTTCGAAGAGTCGGGGTGGGTGTTTCCGCGCCGGCGAGCGTCGATGCGCCAGCTGTTCAGTCTGCCTTTCTGGGTCTGGTCAGACGGCGCCGCGCGGGGATTTCAGGGGGCTCTTATTGGCTATCAGGCATGGTTCGGGGCACTTGGCTCACGTTTCGGATCGCATTTCTGTTGTCGAAGGGCGGTTGCAGAAGCGTCGCGCTGGCCCCGGCGGTTCCAACCGCCCGGAGTTTGACCGGCCCAGCCCTCGGCTATCGCGACGCGTCGCAGGCGCCCGCCCCGCTTCCAGAGCCCTTGAGCGGTTGCCCGTCGGCAACGCAGTCGCTTGCGCTTCTGCGCCCATCGCCGCGCCCAGTGTCGGAGTCACGCAGGAGTCTAGAGCGCGTCTCGCCACGGTGGAAAACGAAGCAGGCCCGGTCCGCAGGCGCCTCCTTCGCGCGCCGCGCTCGAGGCAGTCGCGCGCGCTGCGACGGGGCCCAGGCGGGGCACCGCAAGGCGCGGCCCTCCTCCTCCTCCTCCTCCTCCTCTTTTCCCCCCCTCCTTTTCCTCCCCCCCCCCTTCCCTTCCCCCCCCCCCCCCGGCGCCCAGCATCGCGTCTGTCTTCGAGTCGAGCCACCAGCTCGACGAGGGCCGCTCGCTGGCGCCAGGCCAGCGCTGTCCGCCCGTGAATTTCGATTCTATGGTTTATCAGCTGCCGGGTGGCCAACAGGGGCACGCAGGGGGGGGTCATGAATCTCGCGCGATGGCGCGCTATGGCAGCCTGCGCGTTTGGCAGCGCAGGACACGCGGCTTCCATGGGAGTGAGCAGTTGCAGCCGTCGCTGGCCCAACCTTGCGATCAGCCCCTGATCAGCGCCCGCGAGAGGTGCCCCCAGAATTTCGATCGAGGGCACTGGCCCAAAGGTCGGCGCAAGGGCCCGAGTCGGGCCAAGCGTCAGCAGTTCGAGTAAGTCGTTGTCATGTCGCACCGCGAAGGGGCCGATTGCGATCCCCCCCCCGGCCCCGGCTGCCCCCCTCGCGTTGCCTGGCTCGCCCGCGAGACCTCCCTGGGCATCCTCGCGGGCGTCGGGCCCTTCCCGTGCGCCGGCCACTCCGCCCCTTGGGGCCTGCGCGATCATCTTCGCGCCGAAGGGCGACGACCTCGCCCGCGAGCGCACGGCTGACCTGGCTCATGAAGACACGCGCCAGTCCCCCATCAAGAACGGCAACATCTAAGCCATCGCTGGAGCAACGAAACACTCGCTGCAAGCCGGCGTGGCCGAGCGGCCGCAGATGGGGAACAAGGCTTCGTGCCTGGCCGCAATTTCACCGAGCGCACCAGGCATCCGTCGTCGCGCTGGCATCGTCAAAATCCGCGAAGGATTCCGAGCCCGCATCCATCAGCTTTGACTTCGCGGCGACGCCCCCCTCGCTAGGCAGGGCGTGGCCGTTCGCCGCGGTCGAGCGACTCAGCATCCCCATCGGTCTGTGCTATCTGTTCCGCGCCATGTACTCCGCCCACATCAGCTCATCGAAGATGACAGCATCTGCCATCACGTTCGCGGTCGCAGCGGGCGTCGCGCAGGACTGTCTTGCCAACGGCGGCGCATGGGCCATCGCCGCGGACCCGCTCATCCGCCTTATCGCGTCCGCCCTGGAGAACGAGGGCGGCCACCCGCACTGCGACATCGGCGACGCAGGCGCCTGCGCCGGCCCTCCCGACTGAGATCTCGCCGTCCTTGGGCGGGCCCGCAGCGGGGCGAGCCATGCGCCGCGGGCCCATCCCGGGGCCCTCGGCCGCGAGCTCGTGCCATCGGCTAGCCACTGGGCAGAAATAGTGGCAGCGTGGCAACATTTTCGGATCTCGCGCTGGGCGGCGGCGACGCCGCGTCGCGCCTGCACGGCGCGCCCCAAAATTGCGCCCCCAGCCGCGCGTCGCAGCCGCCCACCGCCGAATGATATTCTGCACCGCGAGCTGCGCGTTTGTCGCAGAATGCCATCGCGCCGCGTTCAACGCAAGTCAACGCCACCGCTTCTGCAATTCGCCCAGCCTCCCTCGCCCTGGCTCCGTGAGAAGGCGCGGGAATAGAGCGCGGCGCCTGGCTTCTCGCGCTGGCTCGCTGGCCGCTGGCCCCCAGCGTTCTGAGCGGCGCTGCGCGCAGTCGCCCAGCGCTGCAATGGCTGGCTGGCGAGACGCTCCCAGCCCCCTAATCTCGAGCTCAGCCCCGGCTACATCCGCGCGGCTCCGCTGGCTGAGCCGCCGCGCCGCCCGCGGCCGCGGTGCTTCGCCGCGCCGCGCCCCGCGCAATTCTCGTCTGGTCGGCGCGCTCCGCAATCGCATCAACTATCGGAGCGCCTCTCTGCCGCGCCCACCAGGGGAGCTGGCCGCCCGCTGGGGCGCCCTCGTCGCGGAGCTCAAACGAGCCCGCCCGAGCTGGCGGCGCGCCATTCTCAAAGCATTGAGCGCGCGCAGGACGACCACGGGCCCGCCCCGCCCGCGCGTCTTTGGGCGCAGCCGGCGGCCAGATTCATTCCCCCACCACCTCCCCTGCCCCGCCCTTCGGGCCCCCCCCCATCGCCCCCTGGCCCTCCCGCGCCTCAAACCACCATTGCATCCGCGGGCATGGGCCCCGCCGTGGCGCGCCCGCCCCGGGCTGGGCCCGACCCATCTCTACGCCGGACGCTGTGTCGAGTCGTAGAACCAAATGAAGAGCACAGCTGCCCCTGCTGCGCCGGCGCGCAGTGCAGCGCGGGCTCCGCCATCGCGTCAGACCCCCTTCTCCTCGCCGCATCTCTGCTGGCGAGGCGCCGAGCCCGTGCGCCCGCGGAGAGTCCAGCGCCCTCGTCGACGTGCTCGACTCGCCCCGGAAGTATCCCCCCCCCCCTGCCGCAACCTGCATTGTCGAGTTGTCATTCAGGCAGTAAATTATGGGGTGAGTTTATCTAGTGCCACTCGGCTTGCGCGGCCTTTTCCGGTTTGTCCAGCGACCATTTGATTCGCCGTGTATTTGCGCCACTTCGAAACGGCATTAGTATGGGAAGACGGTCAAGAGACACAGGCCCATACGATGTCGCCACGTTTTCCGCAGCAGTTGCCAGCGGCATCCACGCAGCTGGGCGCGCAGAGGGGGATTAGTGCCAGATCCGTTCGTCTCGAGGAGGTGCGTCGCGCAGCCGCCGGAGAGGCGCGCCTGGAGGCCCCGGCCGACGAAGGGGATGACCCGGGCGAGCACGCAGTGCTGAACATAATGATCGACGAGCGCAAATCTCGAGCCCTTCGCGCGTTTGCCGAGCGAGCGGTTCCGAGCAATAATATATTCAGGGAAATTCGACGGATGCAACGACGCGTTCAGAGAGAACGCGTCGGGCGTATCTTGCATCGTTTCAAGGGGTCAAGTTCATCCCGAGAGGTAAATTTACGCGCGAGCGCGCGCTGATTCCGATGGCCCTGGACAACGCGCGCAAAACCCACGGGGACAGGCAGGCCATTGCAGACGTATTTGCGAAGCTTTACGAGTCGCGGTTTCACGCAGCGTGGCCGCCCAATGCGTTCCACCCTGGAGCGGATGACCCCCCCCTTTCGAAATGCTGGAAATGAAGATCGAGATGCTGGCCATGGAGATGGAACGCCAAGGGCCGGGCCGGCAGCATAAGCGAAATGCTGAGGGGCGGAGGCGACGTCTTGGTCCGAGCCGCCACTTCTCTCTGCGACGATGGTATATTGCCCGACGCCCCGACGCCAGATGCTGGGTGCAAATCGTCAATCATTGTTCTGTTCAGGGTCGGGGGCCCCTGCGCTCCATGCCAATTGCAGGCCGATGGCCATCATCGAATTTGGGTATATGCTGTTCGGTCGACTGACGAGACGCCGTCCAACTATGTTTCAATGTGAGGACCAGGCAGGGTTCAGGTCCAAGTGCGGCGCCGGCGACCCATGGGAAATGCGACACATGGGGAGCGCCGATATGCGCGGCCACCCCAGATTTCAAAAAAGCATTCGACAGCATCACGCGCGACAGCTTGCGGGCGGCGTTACAGAGCCAGGGCGCCCCGGCAGCGCGTGCTGCACTCTTGCAGAAGCCGTGCTCCTCGCAGTAATGCAGCGCCAAGCTCGATCGCGCACCAGCGAGGAGTTCGCCATCAACACGGCGCAAACCAGGGTGATCCCCCTCAGCCCCGTCGGAAAGTGCTGGAGCACGTGATCAAGCTGCTGAAGGCCGACTGGGCCGCCCGCCCGGCACTTGGGGATCGTGCTAGAGGACAGAAGATTGTCGAATCTGCGATTCGCTGACGGCGCATTGCTGTCGCGTTCTTCGTTGGCGGGCTTGAAGATGATGCTCGGCGACATGACTAGGGCCAGCCGCGAACGCGGATTAGCGCTGCATCAACGGACAACAAACTTGTCGTTAAACGCCCGTTCGCGGAGAGGCGAGGCTGGCCAGCAGCTCGCTGCTGTTTGCGGCATGGACACGACGCTCTCGAGACGAGCAGATAGCGCCAAACAGTTGGGCAGGGCGGCATCATTCCAAGATGCGCACAGGGCGGGGCTAACGGCCCGGACTCAAAGCGCACGGAGGAAGTTCCACGCGTTCAAAGCAGAGCTGACGACCAAGTCGCATTCATTGTCGTCGAGAGTCTGCCTGTTCGATTATGCACTTACGCCTTGCGTGCTCTACGGGGCACCCACATGGACTCTGACAGTTTGGCGAGAACGTTGCTGGAGGTCCAGCGACATATTCGAAGGTTGGCGATTGGAGCTGGTCGCAGACCCCCACCAGTCGATCTCCCTGGAGGTTCGGGGAGTTCGGACGCAGACGATGCCGATCAATCTGAACGGCGCGAAGAGGGAATCGACGCCTTCGAACCGCGGTCTGACTTCATGCAACGCGCGGCCAGAAAGATAGAGCAGCGCCGAGAGTCTTCGGGAATTCCAGATTGGATCGTGGAGCACAAGCGAAATGAGTTCTGGTTGGACAGGCGACTGCTCAGTACCGACTACGAGAGCGACCCCGTGCAGTCTTCGATTGGGACTCCGGGAAGCACCGCCGCGCGCGCTCGCGCGGGCCGGCCGGCACGGAGGTGGAGCGATCGTTTCGCCAGATTCTTCGAGTCAGAGGTTGGGGCCGGAGTCAAGTGGATTATTTTCGCTACAAGTTTGATTAGTGGCGCCGTCTCGAGGCGCACGTCACGAAGTTTCACTACGTGCTGACACGTGATGACAAGCCTTGCATCATATTTTCCTGCTTCCCCGAGCGGGACATACTGCTGGACGGGGGCGCGCCGCTCTCCCCTTTTCCCGGCGGTGGCTCCGCCTTCCCAGTGCGATGCCCGCGTGCTTGTGGCGCTTCGCAGTGGAAGCAAGCAGTTTATTAGGTATAATTCCTGCGCGGGGATGCGCGGTCAGAGGTTTTCGGGTTGCCGAGCGGGCTTGGAATACATTCGCCCGCGGCATCCAACGTCGCCGATCGTCGAGGGCCCCGCGCGCCCCACCCCCGCCAAGACAGACCGCCGCGCGCAAGTTCTTCGCCGAGACGCGCCGCCGGAGCGCCCAGCGCTTGGCGCCCGAGGCGCGTCGGGCAAGTGAAACATGCTCGAGGCGAGCTGCAGCGATACCGCCATCCCTCCCCCCCCCTCTCCCCCATCTCGTTGCGTCTCTTTTCCGCGGTCGCCCCGCCCAGCTCCGCGGCGGGTTAGGCTCCGAGCGGAGCCCCGGCAGCCAGTGCTCAAGGGGTGCCGATCGGACTGGATGGCACGAGAGCCCCCATATTCTCTTCAGCTGACCACCCGGCCCGTTCCGAGTCGAAAGCAATGACATTGCCGCCATCATCTCGACATCTACAGCCGAAAGATGGGCGCGGTGCTCGGCTCCTTTTCGAGAGGGCGTCGTCTCGCCGCGTAGTCTACTCTCCAAGCGCCGCGCGACCCTGCGCCCGCTGCCTGGGGACTGCATCAGATTTTCGTTCCACATTCGATCGCGGGACTCTTCGTTTCGATTGGGTGGCCACGCAGCGCGGCCGGCGCTCTTCGATTGCAGGGGGCAGCTGGCGCGGCCCATCGATCGAGACATATTCAAGGGCCTCCGTCAGCAGCGGCGGCTCGTTTGTTAAGCAATGGCTGGGTGGCCCAGCCAGCTAGAGCGGCGTCGGGCGAGGCGCCCGCCCGCGTGGCCGAGGGCGGCGCGCAGCAGGGCACATGCGACAGGCCGTGGATCCCCGCCGCATATTTCTGGCAGCGGGCTCGAAAGTGGCGCTCATATGCTGCGCCAGCGACGCATTCATCGTCATTATCCTTGCGCGATGACAAGTGTTCGCAGTGCTCAGACCCCAAGTTTGGTCGCCATTGCGGGAAGCTGACCTCGCGCGCGGCGCGCGTGCGTTGCAGGGGCAAATTCCCCCCATAAGCGCGCAGACGTTGCCCCGGGCATTGCGAGTGCATCGCAAGATCACATGTGACGAGATCGATCTTGCACGCGCTCGCAATGCAGGCGTTCATGCGCCACGAAAATAGGTCGCGTGTCTGGTTGATGGACACGGCCCCAGAGCTGGCCAGAGGTCGATCTCCCCATCTCAGAGCCAGAGTGGGGCGCCTCGCGCAGATATAGCCGCGGGCGATTTGGAATTTGGAATATGGCGCTCGGCGGAGGGTCAGCGCGCGCACTGTTGGCCGTGGGATGGCGCAGCCAGAGATCGGCGAGGCTCCGACAGGTGGGCCTGTCAGCTGCCGACAGGTAGTGTTATTCGATATGTTGGTTACGTAGGCGCCCGCCCCTTTCGAGCTGCCGATCGATCGTGGGAGCACGCCTCGGTGTTTTTTTTGCCGCGGCTTGCAAATGTAGCTTCCAAGTTCTCGCCATGCCAGGCATTTGCGCGACCGACAACAGCGCGTTGGCGGATGTTTGCCTCCAGCGGACAGACTTGCGACGCCCGCGGCCCAGCGGCGTTTGCCCCCCCCTCGCAAGTGCACACTTCGCAGAGGCCGATGTGCGTGAAGACAAAAACCCGTGACGACCCGTCGCAAGTAACATTTCGCACAGGATGCATTGCTTGGCGATGTTGCGAACAGAGCCCGCGTGCCTAAGCTCAAACAGCACCTGGTGCACACGATGGAACGGCAGTGCGCAGTCAGGTTTGGATTGTTCACAGCTGCTCTGGATGGTCAGGACATGGATAATGCACTGGGCAAGGGTACTGGCATTAAGAAGCAAGGCTATGTCCGTGCCTCCCATATTGTTTCGTTGTGCGCTTCTCGCAGCCAGTCGCTCTTTTGCCTTCAGCTCCGCGTCGTTGTTTTTTCCCTACCTAGGCTCTGCCTAGAAGGGTTATTACTTTCTTTGCTTAAAGGGGCCGGGCAGTGGAACCCGCCCCGGGCGGTTCCCCCGGTCCCCTGGGAACCAAGCGAAAGCAACACCAAAGGTAAAAGCAAACGCGCGGTTCCCCCACTTGCGCTCCCTGGGTGCCAAGCAAAAGCAAAAGCAAAAGCAAAGGCAAAAGTGATGGCAAAAGCGAAGGCAAAAGCGAAGGCAAAGCAAAAGCATAGCATAGCATAGCGCAGCATAGCATAGCGCAGCATAGCATAGCCTAGCCTAGCCCAGCATAGCATTGCGCAGCATAGCATCGTGTAGCATAGCAGAGCATAGCATAGCATAGCATAGCGCAGCACAGCATCCACTATTGCTGCTGCTCCTACTAATGTTGATTTCCTAGAGGCTCCAACTAATGTTGCTTTCCTGCGAGAAGGAGGAGGCGTTGACCGCTCCTACTAATGTTGCTTTCCTAGAGGCTCCAACTCCTAGGTAGGGTCGCACTGGGATAATTGTTTGTTTGTTTTTTTCACCGGGGTCAGTTACACATCAGGGGGTGCACCGACGTCACCCGATGCGCTTGCGGTTACGGTGGGGCGATATGATGAAGAGCTTCGGCCGCGATTGGAACAGGGTTCCAAGTACAAATTGGAACGGGTATCGACACATGATTCATCCCGGCCTTCCGCCGCAGTCTTTCAGCAAGGCCCAGAGGCTTGTTTGTGTTCGTCATGCCGAATAGTGTGGCGATTAGCTTCGCTCTTTCGCTCCCCCGTCCTAGCCCGCTTCGGCCTCCTCGTTGCTCTCCTGCTTTGCGTTGAACCCAACAGTGGGGCACCATCTCCTCTCGGCTCATCCGCACGCTCCCCTCTCAAGTCCATTTGTCTCATCACCACATGCCCCTTGTTTGCGAGAAATCAGGATCGGTTCCCCTGTTCTCTCCATCTTGTTATTTCCTCCAGCTTCTTGCTATGATTGAATATGGTTATCCCCCGAACTTGTTCTTCAACTTTCCGTCGTCCTTTTCCTTGTCTCATATTCTTCCAGCGCGTCGGCACGGCCCCCGCGAAAAACGGCAACGATGGTGCGAGCGACGCCTGCGGTCAGAAAGCAAGTGTCTCGCCATCCGCAGATCCAGGGTGGAATGGGCCCAACTGAGTGAAGTACATATTAGGCATCTTGTCTGGGACGGAACATGTTCCGTTTGTTGCAATGGCTTGAATAAGCAATCATATTGGTTGTAACGTTGTTTGGTTCGGCCGAGTGGATGATTGAGCTGTTTGGTTCGGTACTACGCGAGTCAGTGCGACGGTTTACATCCAACGTTGCCTGGCTTGACATTCTCTGGTTGGGCGTTTGGTTGAGCGGTTGCTTAGTTGATTGATTACTTGTTGAATGATGAATGTTTCGATCGCAAACGCTTGTGTCCTTGAAGATATTCATTGCCTTGTTGCTTGGATTACTGTCTGATTGAGTGATCGATTGAGCAACTGGGCGAGTGAGGAGCAGGGAGAGACGAGGAAGATTATGAGAAGGAACAGCAAATCACTCCAACAACACACCCGCATAGCAGGAAGTGTGAAGAAGCGGGTCGAGGAGGACGAAGTCGAGACACGGTCATGTGTAGGTTCGTGTATTCTGTTACCGGGGACCGTGGCCATCCGGAGAGGTCGGCACAAGGCCATGCACATCACACGGTATGTTCTACAGGGGATCGTGGTCGTCCGGAGAGGCGGAAGCACGGCCATATGCACCTAAGCGCTTTTTTGGTACAGGGGGTCGCGGCCGTCCGGAAAAAGGTCGAGACACGGCCTTGCGCATTTTCGTCGTTCTGGTACAAGGGAGCGTGGCTGTCAGGACCAAATATGCAGGCAGCACGTGGGCGAGAGCGCGATGCTTTGATAGACTGTGGTGAAGTCCCAGGCGAAACGGCTGCCGCACCGGTTTCCTGATCCAACGTCCTCCGCTTCCCCGTGTCGTGTGTGGGGCTCTGTTGTTCTCTGTCGTGTGTTGAACTCTTCGCGAAACGCACGCTACAAGGGAATGGTGGATGTTGGGTCTGATGAGGTGCCTCGCTTCACTTGTGTCTCGACGGTGTGGCAATACGTCACTCCCACCCTCTTTTCCTCATCCCGTCGCTCTTCTCAGGATTGTTGTTGCGTCAGCCTTTACCTTGTAAATGGGTGAGCGCGATTGGAAGCAGATGGAGGGAGAAGCGTTGGAGCTGCATCAGGAAGCACATCTGTCGCAAAAGCCTGAAAGAACGTTGAGAGGAAAAACTTGGGCGCAGACGGACGCACAGGCGACAGGCGCATGCACTGACGAATGAGGGAGCATGCCTCGATCATCAATACCGATCCTTTGACTTCGTTCTGGACAGAATCCGCTCAAACTCAGTTTCCTGGCCCATGGTCTGTCCTGGCCCTGGTCTCGAATCGCGTCCAGACGCGGCAACGAGGGGTCTCCCCAAGGCCAAACGTCAGCGGCGAACCCAGAAGGGAAGTGAGAGGGGCGGGCATTCTCAAAAGGCTCGAAAGGCTTCGGCCTTCCGAGAAGTGTTCTGAGCCTACTCCGAAGGCACAGGTGGCTTCTCAGAAGGCCGCAGGGCTTCTGAGAAGCCCCGCCGCCTTCTGAGAAGGCCTGCCCCTTCTCAATTCCCCCCGGGCTCGCCGCCTACTTGTTTCGAGCTGCGTCCAGCCGTGGCGACAAGGGGTCCCCCAAGGCCAAACGTGGAGAACGACGAGGTCGATGATGTCTGTCGGGCGTTGGGCAGAGGGGGGCAACACATGGGTTGGGAGGGGGGAAGAATGGCGCACCTGTGTGCCCTAAAGGGGCACCCTGGGGCCCAGAAGGGGCATCAAAGGCGCACGCCTCTTTCCCGCCCCTCCGCTCATGTATCGCCCCCCCATTAAGCAACGTCCGACGATAGCGAGGAGGAGGGAGGCGGAGGATGTAGCGGACCGCGCGCGCGCCGCGGCGCCAGCCAGGCCTCGGCGGGTGCGCGCGCGCCTTTGCCGCGCGCGCCCGCCCCCGCGCGCGGGCGGGAAGGCGGCCGCCGGCATCCGGCAGGATGGCGGACGAGGCCGTCGGGCGTCGCTCAAGCAGTGCGGGGGGGCGTCCTGGCTTGCCTACGTGTGCAGATGTTTAATACATGGTTTGCGCGCGCTCGTTAGAGATGATTTCGCGCTATCTGCGAGCGTATTTTCCTACTGCGATGTATGCCCGCGCGCGCTGGGGCCTCGTTCTCCCACTCTGCGACCATGTCTTTGCAGAGCACTTGCGCGATGACCAATCCTTGCCAGTGTCCGCGCATGGACCCTCGTATCCCGATGTATTTTGACATGCGCGCGCGGAGGCCGAGTTTCTCTCGTCAGCGATCATGTTTTTTTTCCCGCGGCTGGCCTTCCACCCCTCCTCCGTTTACTCCATGATCTCTGCTATAATATTCCCCACGTTGCGATGGTTTCGGCTGTTGGTCGATCAGTCTAGGCGCGTTGCGTCCCCCGTCGGCAGCCCCCCGCCCACGCGGCCTCTCGGGCAGCCATGACTGAGTCTAGAAGTTCTTGGGGCCGCCCCAGCCTTGGGCTGATTCCGTTTGTTTTTGATTGCTCGGCGGTTGTCCGGCCGCTCCAGCCTTGCTTTATGGCAGGTTTTGATTGTTCAGCGGTTGTCGGTCCGCCCCCAATGCGGCCTCCCGGCCCGCCCCAGCCTTGATTGATTATGTTGGTTTTTAGTTGTTCGGCGGTTGTCGGGCCGACCCTTGCGCGGCCTCTCGAGCCGCACCAAATCCTAGAGGTTTTCGATTGTTCGGCGGTCGTCGGGCCGCCCCCCGCGCGGCCTGTCGGGCCGCCCCAGCCTTGGCTGATTTTATTGGTTTTGAACGTTCGGCGGCTGTCGTGCCGCCCCCCGCGCGGCCTCTCGGGCCGCCCTTGCCTTGGCTGATTATGTTGGTTTTGATTGTTCAGCGGGCCGCCCCAGCCTTGGCTGCTCCTATCGGTTCTTGATTGCTAGGCGGCTGTCGGGCCGCCACCCGAGCGGCATCTCGTGCTACCCCAGCTTTGGTTGATCATGTCGGTTTTTGATTGCTCGGCGGTTGCTGGGCCGCCCCAGCTGTGGCAGACATTGTTGGTTTTTCCCAACCATCCTGTGGTGTTGGGTCCTCGTTTTGAAGAGACGTCGCCCCGCGTTCCTTCCTTCCCGCTGCCCCCTCCCTCCTCCCATCTTCATCATCATCGTCATCACCCATTTCGGCACACCCCTCACACGTTTCGTGGCCCCATAGGGAGCTCCACCGAAGGTCCCAGTGGGTGTGCCCGCATGCGTCCCGCACACCCATTTCGGCACACCCC
>CAUYUJ010014522.1:74526-157026 GCA_963575745.1 Prorocentrum cordatum
CGCGCTCAGATTCGCCCGCGCTCAGTCTCCCTACGTACTCCGACCAATCGTTTTCGTTCGCGTTGTGTACCACGCCAGTCATTTCGGCACACCCGTAGCACGGTTCGTTGCCTCAGAGGGATCGCCACCGGAAAGGCGAATCACTATTGCGGTACTCGCACTTGCATATGGTTGGGTCCCTCGTCAGGCTCATTCGGGCCGCCCCCCGCGCGGCCTCTCCCCGCCGCCCCAGCCTTGGAGATATTTTTTTGTATCGCCGCCCCGTAACGTTTGTCACGGGGGGCCCACCTCCCCTCCCTCCCCATGTAATGGTAACGATCGTACGGAGCGGTGGCGCGAACCCTTTTCCCCCCGTGCGCGCGGTTGTCGCGGTGCACGCATCTGCGGCGTACACAGGCGCCGTTGTGCACGCAAGCGTTGTGGTGCACACTTGCCGTATGTTCCAAGCGGCTGTTGTGGTGTACGCAGGCGTTGTGGTGCGCGCAAGACCCCTGTCCTGGTGTCAATAAAAGATGATGTTCCTTCATTCCCCCATCTTTCTCGCTCGACATGCCCCAGATGCGCTCGCGGGTTATTTTTGTGTTTGCACGCCGCAGTGCTCTCAGATTTTGATTTTTGTTCAAAGCGCAAGCGAAAAAAGAAGGCGGTGAGCAGCGGCGAATACAATAGAACGGGGAGGAAACAGGTACCAGACAACAGTTTGCATTCTTCCACGCCTCGACGTGCCAAGGGACACGGTGGCGGATCAAGCGGCTGTTGGCGACATGAACGTACATTTTCGGCGATTCGCTGGGATTTGTGAATCGGTGCTGGACTCGTTTCCTTGGCGCAGGGTCTAGCATCGACCCCAGCGCGGGCGCTCAAGGTTGCGACGCGCCTCGGCGGGGGGGGGCTATCGGGCCCCAGGGCTCTCAGAAACGAGCCCGCTGTGCGAAATCATGGTTCAAGGTCGAGCCGAGAGCTCCGGTTCCGCAGATCGTTCAAGATTGAAAGATCCATGTGGTGTCAGATAGCAACGTCCCCCACCCTTCCTCCTGCGTCCGCGCGGATCCTCCTGCCTTCCCCCGCGTCCTCCCACGTCTTCACACCTCGCCCCATGTCCTCACCTCCTCCCCACGTCATGAATCTTCCTACGTCATCCTACCTCCTCCCACCTGCTCCCACCTCCCCCCACCTTCCCCGCACCTCTTCCCACCTCCCCCATACCCTCCCGAGTCTTCCCACCTCCTCCCACCTTCCTCCCGCCCTCCTCCCACGTCCTCCCGGCTCCCTCTGGATTAAATCTTGGCTCCTGCTGCTGCTCGTCCTGTTTCTCTCGCGTGTATTCCTTATGCTGACGCCTTTCTGCGCGCCCCCGGGCCGCGTGGTGTTCACGGGCGCTGTGGTGCATGCAGATGATTCCGCAGCAGCTGCAGCGGTCCCAGACAATATTATGTTCGCAGGCAGGGAGGTGCACAGAGGCAGCACGGTGTAAACAGGCAGTGTCGACCAAAAATTGGGGGACCGCGCCCCAGACCACAAAAATCAGTATTCACAAATAATTGGCATATTGATTTTGATACGTTCGGCCCCCCAGCGATGGCATGGTGCGCGCGCGCTCTAATGCACGCGGCCGCTGTGATTGCTGTGAACGCGGCGCTCTGGTGCACGCAGGCGCTGCCTGCGGGCTACACGGGCGCTGCGCTGCACGCGCACGGCTACAGCGGTACACACGGCAACGGCGGCTCTGTGATGCACACGGCTGTTGTGGCGTGCGCGTGCCATGTGGTGTGCACAGGCGTTGTGGTGCACGCGGGCCTTGCGACGCAGGCGCTCGGGCGTTCGGAGGAGCTGTGGAGAACGCAGGCGCTGTGGTGTACACAGGCGCTGCGTTGCACACGGCTGTTGTGGTGTACGCAGGTGTTGTGGTGCACACAAGCATTGCGGTGCACACGGTTGCTCAGGTGTACACGGGCGCTGCGGTGTACACAGACGTTGTGGTGCACACAGGCATTGCGGTGTGCACCAGCGCTGTGTTGCAGACAGCTGCTTTGGTGTACACGGACGTTGCGGTGTACACAGACGCTGTGGTGCACGCAGGCATGTGCATTGGCGCTGTGTTGCAAATGGTTGCTGTGGTGTATGCAAGCGCTGCGGTGTGCTCATGCGCCGTGCACAGGCTCTGCGGTGCACGCGTGCACCCCCCCCCGCGCCCCCATCCCCACCCCAATCGTTACTGTTACCCCCCCCGCCCGTAACGGACGTTACGGGCCCAGAATAAAAAAAATGCTCTCTTTGCTGAGTATATCGGTTTTTGATTGGTCAGCGGTTGTTGGGCCGCCCCCCGTGCGGCCTCTCGGGCGCCCCTTTGGCTGATTCGATTGGCTTTCGGCTATTCGGCGGTCGTCGGGCCGCCCCCGGCGCGGTCTCTCGGGCCGCCCCAGTCTTGGCTGATTCTGTCGGTGTGTTGGTTGTTCTGCGTCTGTCGGGCCGCCTCCAGCGCGGCCTCAGGGCCGCCGCCCCAGCTTTAGCTGATTCAATCGGTTTTTAGCTGTTCTGCGGTCGTCGAGCAGCCCCCACGCGGCTTCTCGGGCCGCCCCAGCTATGGTTGGTTCTATAGGCTTTCGATTGTTGGCTGGTCGTCGGGCCGCTCCCCGCGCTGCCTGTCAGGCCGTCCCAGCCTGGCTTATTCGATCGGTTTTTATTGTTTGACGGCTGTCAGGCCGCCCCCCGCGTTGCCTGTCGGGCCGCTCATGCTTTGGTTGGTTCTGTAGGTTTTTGATTGTTCGGCGGTTGTGGGTGACGGAGTGCGCGCGTTCCTACCATCTCCCATCCTCCGCCCGTACACTACGTCCTCTTCTGAGTTCTTGCGGTTTGTTGAGATGTTGACCGAAGGGCCTACATATGTCTGCCAACCCCAAAAGGGTTGTCCTTTCTACATAGGGCCACCAGGGGCTGCGTGATGGGGCCCGGCATGGGCCCGTATACTTGAGGACCTTTGGAGAGCCTTCTAGAGGTCCGCCGCCCGCTGCCGTTTGGTTCTGCGGGCCACGCAGGGCCCTTGACCATTTTGCGGTCTTCCGCCCGGCGGGCGGTTGATGTGTTCTGGCGCCGCGCTTTGGAGAGGGAAATGCAATCCAATCGTTTTGCGACCCCGCCAGTGGCAGCGGAGCCCGCCGCTGGCGGGCAGAGATCAACGGTGCTCGGCGGCGCCGAGCAGCAGCAGCAGGCAACTCCAGCGGCGCAGGAAAAGTTTAACGCCCAGCTCGCCTGCGACGAGCACGGCTTCGGGCCCGACGGCGTCGAGGCTCGATGCAGCACGGGATGGATCGTGATCGCGAGGGCCATCCTGGCGCAAGCGGCGGCGCTGAGGGCCACAGCCTCATCCCTGTCTGGGATGGAGCGCCGCAGGGTTGGAGGCGTTACCGCGATGATGTGGAGATATGGGCGCCGGGCCAACCTTGATGTGAACTATTGTGTGGCGGCGCGGCTCGCGAGCAGGCTGAAGGGCGCCGCCAGGAGGGTCGGCCTCAGGATCCCGAAGGGGGAGGCTGCAGCCAGTCCAAGCGTCGCCCGCCGAGCACAACGACGACGGACATCTGGTCCGAGAGGCGACGGAGGCCGACAGCATGAGAAGCATCAGTAACGTGCTCGCGGCGCAGGAGGCAGCGCTGGGCGGACAATGTGCGGTTAGACGCGGCGAGACGATGTCCGACTTCTTCAAGGGCGCCCGCTACAACAGGAGAGCGGGTGAACGCATTGCGGACTTCGTGGCGAGGTTCGAGGAAGGTGTCCAGAGGTTCGGGGACGATGGATTGCGATTCGCGGACCAGGACTACATCCTGGGTTGGTGTTTCCTGGAGAAGCGCTGCCTCTCGCCCGAGCGCCGCGAGTGGGTGGTGGCGGCCTTCCCTGGCGACAAGTACTCGTGCAGGGATGTGACGACGATCGTGGTCAGACTCTTCCGGACCTACACGTGACGGAGAGCCGACGGACGCAGCGCCCCGCGCGATTCCAGCAGCGAGGCCAGCACCAACGCTTCGGCCAGAGACGGCCTGGCCCTGCAGTCTCGGGCTCGTCCATACGCGGCGTGAACGCGACGGAGATCGAGGGCCAGGCGGAGGACCGCGGCGACGAGCAACAGGAGGATGACGACTACGCCGACGGCTTCGAGGAGCACGAGCACGAGGTTAAAGAGGTGGACGTCTCGGAGATACAGCGATTCGCGCGCCGGGAGCTGGAGGCGCTCGCGACGGAGCTGGAGGACAGCACGCTGGACCTCCCGCCCGAGGATTCCGCGGCGCTGGAGGAGGCGGCGCCGCAGATCTCACACTTCACGGAGGCGTTGGAGGTCATCCGAGACGCGCGCGGGCGCATCCAGGGTCGCGCTGGAGGGGGTGGCAAGGCGAAAGGCAAGGACCGCGGCAAGCCAGGTGGGCGCTCGTCCTCTGGTGCCGGGCGCAGCGGGCCCCGACCAGCCAGGGGCTAGGGGCTTGCCGAGAAGCTGAGGCAGAGGAAGCTCAAGTCGACTTGTTAGGCTTGTGGACTGTCAGGGCACTTGGCAGGCGATCCCGAGAGCAAGGCCCCGCGTACCACGCTAGTCACGGCAGCGGCTGAAGACTCGGGCCCGGCCCACGACGCGTTGTCCGTCGAGCAGGTGAAGGTCGGCAAGGGCGAGACGATGGAGGTGCTTAGGAATGAGCTGATTCAGAAGGCGAAGGATCACCTCCGCGGAGTGGTGGACACGGCGTGTGTCATCTCGGCGATGGGCGATGTCTGGCGGGGGGCCTACCTGGAGGCGTCGGCGGAGCTGGGCATAAGCTACCTCGTCGAGCGCGAGGGGGTCACCGAGAAGTTCAGGTTCGGCGACGGCGGCGCGCATGGTGTCCTACGAGACGTTCCGCTTCCCAGCGGTGGTTGCAAGCGTGCCAGTGATGGCGCGCGCCTGCGTGGCGAAGAGTGCCGAGCTTAGCTTGCTCCTAGGGCGTGACTTCCTGGAGGCGACAGGCGCGGGCATCGACGTGGCGAGGCGCAAGCTCGCGGTGCCCCCTGGGTCGCAGCCGTGGCTCGACTTCCAGAATTGCCATTTCGCGCTGGAGATCAAGCCCGAGAAGTATCGCGCCCTCTCGGAGGCCCACGCGGACAGGAGGGCACTTCCGCCCAAACTCGGCCACCGGGCTAGGCCACCACCGCCTCCGCGTAGAGGTGCGGGGGCATCGGTGCTGAAGGTGTTCGCGATCGCGGCGACCACGCGCTGTTCGGAGGCCAGAGTCAACGCGGCGGCAGGCGATGGGCGCAGGAAGCAGGACAAGACGAACGGCAACACCACCATCAAGAATGCGACCGAGGGCACCTGGATTCTGACGACGGATAACATCACATCAAAGGGCACGCCGACAGGCAGCATCACGCATGGTGCTTGCTTGGCTTGTTGCGGAACTCGGACGCTCTACGAGTGTCAGGCGTGCCCCACGGGACCGCGCCCGTCGTGCCTTCGAGGGTCGCAGTGCTCGAGGTGACACCGTGGCGCGAGCAGCCGCGAGGCGGACAGCGGCGCGGAGTTCGCGGTCCAGCGCCAGTCGTGGAGGAGACTCCGCAACGGCACTATCGCGCAGCACAAGGCAGGTCCACGACAAGCAAGCACACTACATCAACATGGAGTCCGACGGGCATACGCGAAGAAGATATTTCAGGCAAGAGCCGCAGCTGAACGACACTATGGTCTCCACAGTATCCAGAGGGGCTCGAAGGACTAGGAAGAGGACTCCAGGTACCTTGGTCGAGTACTGATGTCGGAACTCTGGCAGGCCCGAGGAGGAGTTGCACACCGCCTCGGTTTCCCCGAGGATGGTTTTCGCGTCTGATGGCACGCGGCTAAGGCTGGCGATTTACTCGAGCAGGCAGCCCGTTCTGAAGCTGGACGTGCCGGCGTCCCCTGGGGTAGCCTGCCCTGTGGCCCCTGGGCGGCGCTCCAGAATCTCGCGAAGAATAACGCCCAGTTGCCATTCGAACGCGCGCAGAACAGGCACGTGATCAGACTGTTCGCCCGGGAGGCCCAGCGCGCGCTGGAGGTTGGCGCGATCGTTGCGTTCGGGTGGCCCTTCAACTGCCGCGGCTGGAGGCAGCCCGAGGTCCAGGAGCTCAATCATATCTTTTGCCTTACGAGTGTCTGTTCGATGGATGCGCCTGCGGCCTCGTGGAGGACAGGACTGGCAAGGCCATCGAGAAGCCCTGGAAGGTGATCGCTAACTGTCAGCCGCTGCAGAAGTTCTTGAGCCGGAGGTGCTCCCAGGACCATGGGCATCTCCACGGGCGAGAATTCAATCGGAAGACGTCCAGGAAGACGAGGCTCTACACTATGGGGCCATGCTGGGCTGCGATCAAGGATTTCATCAGGGGCATCGCGGACGTCAACTACGCGCTCGCCACGCTGCTCAACGACGAGGAGAACGAGGGCATGGGGAAGGGGCCTCAGGGCATACCGGCGAGCCTGGAGCCTGAGCAGCGTCTCACCCCCGCGAGGGCCGTTGCCAAGATGCGCGCCAACCTGGGACATCCAGGCAATCGGGCTCTCGCGCGTGCCATTCGACTCGCAGGGGGCTCGAAGTATTCAATAGCAGCGACACTCGTGCATCAGTGTCCCACATGCAAGTTAGCGGCGCCGCCGTCGACGGCGGCATCAGCCTTGCGAGGTCGCTGGAGAGAGTTCGGCGACTGCCTGGCCATCGATGCCTTCGACCCGACGTATAGGGCACCAGCGTGGCGTTCTTCAACCAGATCGACATGGTCTCTAATTGCTAGATCGTTGTCTTGGTCACCTCTCAAGCCGACCGTGATCTGGCAGGCCATGCTCGACTCCTGGTTGCTCGTGATCAGTGCCCCGAAAGTTGTGATGGCAGACATCGGAGGCGAGTTCGAGCGCGAGTCAAGGAGGAGCTGGAGACCACGGGCTCGAGGATAGTCCCGAGCGCGCCCTACGGCCGGACGCAGAACGCCATCTGCGAGAGGCGCGGTCAGACCTGGAAAGCGCACGCCCGCGCCTTGATCTCGGAGTTTTTCGTCACTTTCAAGAAGGCAGACCAGGTCAACTGGCTCACTTCGGCGATCAACTACGCCGTGAACTGCGGTGGGCCCGTCGGGATATTCACCGTCCCAGTGGGTCCTGGGTCGGGGAATCAAGCTCCCGTGCCAGCCCCCCAGCCAACGCGGCAACTTCAGGCTGCACCAGCGGATGCTAGACGACGACGAGCCGAGCTTCAGGCAGCGCGTCGGACTGCTCAGCGCGGCGAAGCGCTCCGTTGCTGCGCCGGAGGCTGACCGCAAGATCAGCGAGGCATTCCTCGCCAAGAGCAGAGCTGCAGCTACGACGCCAGCGGCTTCGACGCATCAGATTGGCGACCAGGTTCACTACTGGAGAGAACTGGGCAAGGCTCGTGCCAAGAGGCACTGGGCAGCACGCTGTCGGTCGAGGTCCGCGCTTTCTGGGAGGGCAAGTTGGTTCTATCAGAGTCTTCGGTGAGTGCGGACCCAGCGGTCAGCACTGTGTATGGGATGGGGATCCCCGAGGTCTTGGATATGTATCGCGCTGCGCAACTGCACTGGTCTGATGATCCGCGGGGGGCCGTGGAAATTTGCTGTGTGGAGCGACAGCGCGGAGCCAGGCTCCAGAAGAGCATTGGCCCAGGCGAGCTTCAATTCGTCGTGCCCCCCAGTGGGGCCTCGTGGGAGGCTTCTGGGGGCAGGAAAGTTCTGGGATCCCATAAGAATTCGCCAAATTCGAGCGCCCCTTTAATCAAAACGGGGGGTCTGAAAGTGGGCTGCTTGGCGCATCACAGGCGCAGGGCGCTGGCCCGGGCGCAGGTCGTGTGGCGCCGCGCGTGCGGCGTGGCGATCCTTTTCTAGGCGACGGCGTTGGGTCGTCGGTGCGCAGAGGTCAACTTTCAATCAAACTTCGCTGGGCGCGATGCACTCCTGCATGAGCCCCCCTGAGCACCCAAGCGCGTCCTCCTCCTCCTCCTCCTCCTCCTCCCTCCTCCTCCTCCTCCTCCTCCTCCTCCTCCTCCTCCTCCTCCTCCTCCTCCTCCTCCTCCTCCTCCTCCTCCTCCTCCTCCTCCTCCTCCTCCTCCTCCTCCTCCTCCTTCTGGGCTGTGCACTCCGGTAAACCTCCCTGGGGTATTTAGACGAGCCTATCTCTCTCTATCCCCCCCAGTGGCGTGCAATCCTTCTCTTGGGCTCGCCGCTGAAACACACAGCCCGCCGCGCACGAGCCCTGCCACGCCCCCAGGCCGAGGCCGCCCCCCCAGCCGAGGAGGCGGGGGCCGAGGCGCCCGCGGACCCGCCCGCGGCGGAGGCCGAGGCGCCCGCCGAGGCCGAGGCCGAGGCCGCTGCCGAGGCAGCGCCGCGCTGGCCCCCCACGTCGAAGACGACTACGACGACGACGACGACGACGACGACGACGACGACGACGACGACGACGACGCCGACGCCGACGCCGACGCCGACGCCGACGCCGACGCCGACGCCGACGCCGACGCCCTCGCCGACGCCGACGCCCTCGCCCTTTTCCGACGCCGACCCCGACGCCGCCGCCGACGACGACGACGATGATGACCCTCCTCTCGCCATGAAGGGGACGGGTGCTGAGGGACACGGATCTGTAGGTTTTCCACCGTTTTCGGGCTCCCGGGGCCGTCGACGGGCCCCAGGGCCGTCAGAAATCGGCTTAGGATGAAGAGCTAAGCCCCAGGGTCCAGGACCTGTTTCCCTCAAGATCCATTTTTTCATGCTCACTCTTTTTTACCAATTTAACGGTTTGCGACCCCTCGAGTTTTTGGATCTAGGTGTCCCAATTGGCATTCAATTGGAGTCCAGGTAGATGGGGTCGGGGGATGGCGCCGCGTCGCCGGTGCATCGGCGATGCGTTTCGATGCAGAGCCCGATGTTCCACCCACCGACGTCGCCAATGCACCGACGACGTCGCCGATGCATCACCGATGCATCGGCGATGCGGCGTGATTTTCCGACCCCATCTACCCAGCCCCTGTGTAAGAGGGTTCTAGATAGGCGATTTCGAGCCCGTGATGTTTTTCCCAATCATACCGTGGTGTTGGGCGTTCGTTTTGAAGAGACAGTCCCCGCGCCCACTCCACTCCTCGCGTGCCGCCACCAATTCCGCACACCCCTCACCTGATACGTTGCTCCACAGGGAGCTCCAGTGGCATGGTTCGCATGCCGCCCTCCCTTGTGGTGGCCCCATAGGGAGCTTCACCGAAGGCCCCAGTGGCATGGTTCGCATGCCACCCCCTGCTCCGCTTTTGCACACCCCACACCTGCTTCGTGACCCCTATTCGGAGCTCCACCAAAGGACCTAGTGGCATGGTTCGCATGCCGCCCCCCCTTCACTTTGGCACAACTCTCACACGTTGCGTGGCCCCACAGGGAGCTCCACCGAAGGCCCCAGTGGCATGGTTCGCATGCCGCCCCCCCTCCAACTTTGGCACACCTCACACACGTTTCGTAGCTCCAAAGAGAGCTCCACCAAAGTCCCCACTGGCATGGTTCGCATGCCGCCCCCCGTCCAATTTGGTACACCCCGCATACGTTCCGTGGCCCCATTGGGAGCTCCACCGAAGGCCCCAGTGGCATGGTTCGCATGCCGCCCCCCCTCCATTTTGGCACACCATTCACACCTGCTCCGTGACCCCTATTCGGAGCTCCACCAAAGGCCCCAGTGGCATGGTTCGCATGCCGCCCCTCCTCCACTTTGGCACACCCCTCACATGCTTCGTGTCCCCACAGGGAGCTAGCTCCATTTAATGCCCCAGTGGCATGGTTCGCATGCTGCCCCCCCCCGCATATGCGTTCCGTGGCCCCATAGGGGGCTCCACCAAAGGCCCAGCGGCACCGCCCGCAAGGCGGCCCCGCTCCATTGCGGCGCACCCTTTGCGCTCTTCGTGCCCTTAGAGCTCCATCGAAGGCAGTTCTTACAACGGCGGTATTCACAATTGCATATTGCTTGGGTCTCTCGCCCGGATATTTATAATGGCCTGTGCCTCGCAGTCTCGCTGCGCAAGCTTGAGGCGGACGCGCCGCCTCGTCAGACCGGCCTAGGCAACCATAGCGATGGCACAGACCTCCTCTCCCGTTGCCGGGGCTCGTGGAGGGCCCTCGTAGCCTCGACTGGATGCGGATTGAAGAATTGCCCAGGGACCCCGGAAAGAGTCGGCGAATTTGTGTTGAGCGAGGAGGGACGGGGGGTGTAAGGAATGGAAGGCAGGAGCGAGGAGGAAGGTAGTCCGAAACCCGTGTCGCGGGTCTTCGAGCTGGGGTTCCCGCTGCCGTGCGACAAACATCGAGGGGGCGCCCGACGCAGTTTACACACCTGTCGGGGACGAGTTTTGGTCAGGCTTGAGGGGGGCAGCTCGCATGTCTGGCAGTAGAGATGTGCCACTGTGTGCAAAGATGCCGTTCTAGGGATGCACGAAGTGTCACAGGAAGGGCAACTGGGCTTTTCGGATCAAATGTGCACGTGGATGCGCAGCGCCATCAGGGACTGTCAAAGCAGCCAACAAAGCGCATGATAGTACCGTGTCAGGTGATGGTCGCCATGTCGATCGTGGGCCGCAGGGGAAGTGGAAGGAGACCAGTCCGCTGAAGTCCACATTCAAGACAACCCTCAAGAGGCTTGAGGGCTCGAATCGAAATCCGTTTTCGACTCTGTGGGCTGCGGCGGCCCTATCAGGATCACGTGGATATGGAGGTAGTCAGACCAAGGATACCATAGATGCCATGGAAAGTGTTGGGTTTGTGGCAAATGACGGCGAGGTTACCGGTCAACGTCAAAGACAGAAGCATGGCACATTATCATTTTGAAACTATTCAGGAGCAGCTGCAGGATTCGAAGCCGTTGCGCGTCTCCGACAGGCTTGGGAGGGCCAGAGAAACGGTGGCCAAGTTGCAGAGCCATGTGGAGAAGGCTGCCAAAGAAGTCGAAGAGGCGAAGGCCATGCCCGAAAAGAAGCGGGAGGAGTCATCAGTCGCATCGGATGGGTCGAGGCTACGGAGTCGCTCGCAAACTGTTTTAGCCCGGGTGGGAAAGGGGCAGTGCTCAAGATTGGGTAACAGCTCTTTGAGGAACTGGCTCAAGCAGCAGAAGGGTGATGAGACAGGCTCAGCTCATTTGGAACCACTGACATCCTCACTCGAGGCCCAAGTGGTTGCATCAGGGACGAAGGAGCATCGAGTCGGTGATGGTCCAGCGATTACTGTTGTTGGCGAGGATGATGCTGATGATGATGATGATGATGATGATGATGATGATGATGCTGATGCTGATGCTGATGCTGATGCTGATGATGCTGCTGATGCTGATGCTGATGCTGATGCTGATGGCGATCTGGGCCTTGACGATGGTGATAATAGTTCCAAGCTGGCGGGGCAGCAAAGGCAGTCGCTCAGGGAAGCGGAGGCGGGGTAACAGCAGACGGGGTAGCAGGAAATGGCCGGTTCGAGGCCTCAAACGCGCATGTTGTTGCAGTGCAGTTTTTGGGTTCGGCCTTCGCGTTCAATGCAGCACCTGCCACATGTTGGCTGCGTCGAAAATTTTCGGGTGTTGAACTGCATCTTTTTGTGTTGGGCCCTCTGTTACCCGGTCTGTGGGGCTTGCTTGCTTTCCTCCCGCGATTAGTTGCAGAAGCCATGCCATGCATTCTTTGCACAACAGAAAAATTGTCGTGCAGCTTTTTGTTCCGACCGTCGCAGTTTCTCCGTTTGGATCCTCTGGTGGGTCTGTTACTCCGTCTAGGCGTTGCCCGGTTTAGTTTCCCTGAGTCGCAATGGCCAGCGTGGAGAAGCCCAACGACATTGCATTTGAGCATGTACGGAAAGCAACGCGCATCCGCAAGGAGCAGTTGGCAGCCCCAGGGAAGGAGAAACAGCGATTTTGACCGCGATGAATTTGACACCAGGCCCATGGGAGACATGAAAAACATTGTCTGCGTAGTTCCAGGGCCTTGGCATGCATGGCTCCTCGATTTCGGGATCGAGGCTGCAGGGTCTTGGCAGTCTGGGTGGCGATTGTGCTGCCTTCTCTGGTTTGGTGAGCTTTGCTTCTCTCCCTGGCTCTTTTGGGTGGCGCGAGAGGTGGTGTACGCCGACCTCTACCTGTGATTCGGGCGCATCGGGTCCGTGTTATTCGTGGCCAGCGTCGCTAGGTTAAGCCCTGCGTCAAATTCGCCAACTGTTGGATCCTAACACCCCTGGGCCAGCGCATTCAGCGATGAGCTGGAGGTCGCAGTCGCCGCGCGCTGGATCACAATAGGGTAGCGCCAGCACCCCTGGGTCAGCGCCTGCTGGGCGGAGCCCAGGGCCACAGTCGCCACGTGCTGGACAAACGGGGGGCAGCGCTAGCACTGGCACCCTGCAGCCGCGAGTCTGACTGGAGTCGCGAGCGTCTCGCCGACTACACGCGCTGTTGCTTAGACTACCGCGTCGGGGCCGCGCGCGCGCCAGGATTCAAATGGAGAGTGACATCCAATGGAGTTCCTTTCCAGGCAGTATCAAGTGCTGGATTTCCCGAGGGGCGGCCGGGGTCGAGGTTGGACCCAGGCCGCGCGGCGCCCGAACCGCAGTTCTTTGCGGGCCAGGAAACTCGAGTGCTGGATCCCACCGGCATGTCAAAGTACATCAGGATTCGGGGGAAAGGTATCAGCGCGGAGTTCGGCCCAACAGTGGCCGCGGGGCGATCGTGAGCCGGCCGTTTCTGCCGGCGCGCTTGCTGGAGGCCTGAAGCGCCTCAGCTAGCCCGCGACGCGCCTCGCTGCGGCGGCCAAAGCGCCGGCGGCAAAGGGTGGGACCATGGCCAAACATGTACATGTTGTTGTGCCCAATGGGGCTATCTGGTTATTGCGCCATTTCCATCGCCGCGCGCGGGGGTCCGCGGGGCTGATGCTGAGCTTCTAGCTTCCTTGGGCAGATGTCCTGGGGGCTCGCTGTTCGCGGGGTCATGGGGCGCGATGCTAACACGGGCCCGCAGCGCGACGGCCTGCGTGATTCGTGTTCCATGCTGGGGGCGGCTGTGCTTGCTGTTGATGTGGATACTGTCTCGGTTGGTCCAGGCCGCGATCTGGATTATTTCATCTTTTCGCGCGGGCTGCGCTCGCGCGCGGGTAGCGCCCGCGCGGTTTGAGGCCCCAATCTCCCCGCGCGGCCCAGTGGAGCTTCGGCTTGCTCAATGGGCTTTCTTGACATCCGAATCCATTTTGAAGCTTCCTGGAGCGGGCCCCCCTCGCAGTTTCAGATCGGATGCGCGTGGTCCCCTGGGGGTCCCTCTTGGGATTGGAACGGGGGAAACGTTCGGGAAACGTCGACGGGATTGCGTTCGGAATCCTGGGGCCAGTGGTTGATGGGCGCGGAGTAGGAAAGGCGCCGCGCGTTCGCAATTGCCGGGGGCGGAGGGCAGAAGCACCCAGGTAGGGCAGTCTAAAAAGCAGGAGATCCACTGCGGAGGTATGTTCTGAGGACGCAGTGGTCCGCGATTTTTGCACCGAACCTGCGCGCACGGCGCTCGCTGGCACTGTTGCTTGGCAAAGGTATGTGCAGATCGTGGTCTCCAGCCTCAGATATGGTAAAGTTGCGAAGTGTTCTACCCGGACTGGGCGAGACCTTGCTGTCGCTTCAGTTTAGGCTGGCTGTGAGTTCGATCGGAGGGATGATCGCTGCCATCGGGGCATCTGACGGTCCTGAGATTTGCTGTTTTAACGTTTCCATCGGCCCGAGATCCAAGGGTGGCCGGGAGCTCCGGGGGGAGAGCGCCATCGACGCGCTCCTCGGCGAGCGCGGTCGCCCGCGGCCCGCGGCAACCCCGCGCCCCGGCGCTCTCGGAGACGCAGCTGCGCTGAGCTACGGTGTTTGAACTCCGCGGCAGGCCGAGGTCTCAGGTGGTTAAGTGGTCTCTGAGCAAGTTCGATCGCGACTGGCCTGCGAGCTGATTGCGCGAACCCTGGCTCCTGGATGCGTTTGCAAGGAAAGACCTGGGCAGTCTGGTGGACGCTGCGGTGGCTAGGGAAAAAAGGAGCAACTTTGCGCGCGCAGGAAGTATCCGACGGTCATTGCACTTCAGGGCAAGCCTGAGGGTGGTGGGTCTTGATGCTGTCGATTTTCAGGCCTCGGGGGGGGGGGCGCGGCAGTGCGAAGCCAAGACTCTGGGAGCCAGAGACCGCGATTCTATATATATATATATATGTATATATAAATATAAAGAAAAAAGCTCTGGCGAACTAGGGGCAACGGGCGCGGCCGCGCGGGTCGGCGGCATTCCGCGCGGAAGTTTCGCTGGAGAGTGGCGCCAGGCATTATTTTCCACAAGGCCGAGAAGAGGGGTTTCCATTTTGGCTGCACTGCGCGCGTTACGACACAGCGCGCAGGACTTCGTGCCACTGTGTTGCAGGTGCGATCCCACGCGCGCTCCAGACCATGCAGCAGGCGCTTTTGTCGCGCGCGCCCCAGACGATTCAGCAGGGCGCAGTCTGGCAGCCGCCTTCGCCACGGCGGTGCCGCGCAGAGCCTTGCTGGCGCCGTTCCCGGCATTCCCGTCCATGCGCCATGCGCGCGCGCGTGGTTGATGTTGCTGCGCTCAGGTGCTGGGCGCGGCTGGGTGCACCATTGGGGGCGCGGGGGCTGCGTGGGTCAAGCTAGAAGGAAGCCTCAGCGAAGCGAAGCGAATCGTGTCGGGCCAGGAGGCGAACTCAATTGCGTCGCGTTAAGAGGTTAGCAACGGGCTCGCGGCAGCCTGGGGGGGGGGGGGCTGAAGTTGCGCTGTGGGGTCAGTTAGGAGGCGCCCGATGAGGCTTCTAGATTGAGGTGGGGCGCTAATGGGGACCCAAGTGGCCCAACGGCTCCGCGCTGGACCGCAGGCGGGCGCTCTGAGGGGGGGCGGCGGCGGCGGCGGGTCTCACTGCGCGGCAAGTCCACGCGCTGGGGGATGCCGCAGATAGGAGCACCTGCAAAAGCAAGGCTGGCCCTCTGACGCCGCATTGCCGGAGGTCTTACCAACGTGGGACAAGGATGGGCCCGTGCACGCTGCACCATGCGAATGTGACTAGCCAGTGGGATATGCTAGCGATCTGCGATGGGAGCCCCCGCGAGGGGTTCGAGTGCAAGTTTGCTTTTTTACCCCGCAGATAATTTTCTCGTCGAGCCAATAGAACATTGAAAATACGTAGCATGGTGTGAGGTCAACGGGACAATCTTGACATTTTTCGTGGACGCGGTGAAAACCAAGTTCTTGGTGAACTGTTTCAGTCGATTCCCTATTCGAGCCGTGGGTGTCATACAAGATGCGGCGCGGTTATTGTTGATGCCGATGTTCGAAGTAGTTCTAAGCGCCCCTGGCAGCTCTCGACGTTGCCTGCGCGCGTGCTCGCATTCACGCTGGCGGAGATCGGATGGGCGCCAGTTTCAGCTAGAAAATTGCAGGGCAGACAGCGAGGCGGTAGAGTTTGTCGCGGCCCCCCAATGATGGCGAGAGACCGCGTTGCTGTCAGAGATGCAGGACTCGCACCGGCGTCAAATTCCACCGGCAAATACCTAAGCGTAACGGGGCCTGGCACAGGCTTCCAAAGTGGGGAGGTGTTTGTAAGATGACGAACGTCAGCAGTTACGAAACATGGCGCGATCACCGCCCGAGCTGCCTCAGAGAGAATTTTCTCCATGGGATGCTGGGCCCGCGTAGAGTTGAGCGAAAACAAGCTCAGTGAACGCACCGTTTGACAGTAATGTTTAGGCTCCCCAGACATCCGCTGGAGATTCGACGGCCTGTCTTCAGCGCCGACAGACGGGAGTTCATGCCCATCAATGCGCGGCGAGCAGTTGAACAGGCGGTCGTTTAGCACAGCGATCAATAGACGCTTGCGGCTGGAATGCGCCCCGACCCCAGAGTTGACGCCGCCCGCCTTGTCTGTGCCCGACTGCCGCAGTCACTGGCGTAACAAGCTGCAGGGCGGGAAGCTCTCGGGCCGGACCTTTTGCGACGGATCGGCCCTCAACCTCATCAGAACGGTTCAGGCGCATGGGCTGGTTCGTGCGCGTGGTAGCTAGTAGCGGCGACCTCCCCTCGGCCGCGCACGGCGCGGTGCCTTGGGGGTCAACGTCGCTCCAGCGGGCCAGCGACGGGGAGGACCGCGCGTACTATATGTCAGCTCGTCTTGCTGAGCGTGATTTCGAGGTTCGGGGCCGACTGCGAGGGGGCCCCCGGGCGCCTCTGGGACACAGTTTCCGCGGTTCGCCCCTCGAACCCGAGGGCCAACCTTGCGGCCCAGAGTCTGGCGTGTTTTCGAGGAGGGGGGTCTGGTCCATGAGGCTGGGGCGCGCCGCCTTCACTGGCGTTTCCCCGACGAGGCTCTCGAGCATGACCTTGGCAGCCACGCCGAACCCACGCGCGCAGCACGAGTTCGCTTGGCTAGAGGGCAGAGACTTTCTGGACGACGCAGCCTGGGCCATTTCACCAGCGCGACAGTCGTTGCCCAGCCTGCTGCCTCCGAGCATCAGCTCTCGGAGGCCCAGGCCACCGCGTGGCTCCAGGGCCACAGCCGTCCCATGATGAAGGTCTGGGACGGGGCGGGCGCAAGGGTGGGCGGGGCTGGGTGGGCGATGACGCGCGTCAGGCGCGGGGGGCCATGCTTGGGCGGGCCTGGGTTCCGCGCGCAAGTAGTGCCCGAAGTAGCCCCGCGCCAAAGACCTAAGGCAGCAGCGTTCGCGTAGTTACCTCGAGAGGGCTGTTCCCCAGCTGGGCCAGAACAGAAGGCAGAAGATCTTTGACGGGAAGAGTCCCGCCCCAGGTGACTTCGTCTGTTTGCTACAGGCATCGAGGAAGGGAGTCGTCGTCCAGGAGGGGAAACCCAATTGTTTTGATGTTTTGTCGGGCTTCACCTTGGGCTAAAATTGGGATGCCCCACGGTTTCTCTTCCGGGTTCGGGGGCCGCGGTCCCTTGGTTGGATCTACGCCCGAGGAGGCCGTCAAGGTTAGCTGTGTTTTTTTTTGGGGGGGGCGGGGTATCTGTCAAAAGAGTTCGGCATTGACGCATTTTTCGAATGTTCAGAATGAAAACAACAAAGAAGGAGGGCTGGAGGGTAGCGTTGAGGCAGGGGGGCTGGGTCGAAGGCGGAATTGGGGAGGACGCGAGCGAACGAGAGACGCGTCCAAGTTGCCCAGACGCGCCATGCGGGAGAGTATTGGCCCCGCCAGCTTGCACACCAACCGGGCTTCGGCGGGAGGCCCACACGCGGTGCCGACAAGCCGGGAATGGCCTTCTTGGGAGCAACCATTGCGCACCCAGGGCATGCAAGCAGGGCCCGAACCATCGTCGGCAGCGGGAACCAAGCAGGCCAGGCCGTCAGTGGGTGGCAAACTCCTCCATTGGCCAAGGTCCATGACGCCGAGGACGTCTGCGTGGTGGAGGCTCACGCACGGCAGTGCCATGATCCGCCTGGACAAGCCTTCTCGCATGGCCGCCTTCGAACCAGCATGCACCTGCGTCGAAGCCGCCGCCGCCGCGGGCGCCCCAGGCGTCAGGAGGGCAGCCTCCTCCGCAGCTGCATCGTGAGGGGCGCCGCGCCGCTGCCTCTGCCGCGCGCGCGGCATCGGGGCGTCGGCCCACTTGTCGTCAAACATCGCGGCGTTGTCGGGGGGGCGAGGGCGGGGCCGTCGAGCGCCATAGGCACGACAGCCGCTTGGCCAGCATCCTCGTCGGCAGCAATGTCGCCTCGTTCCAGTGCGCGCCGTCCAGCGAGCCGCTGGCGCCGCTTCCTGCGCCGCGCGCACACAGGGGCAGCAGCCTTTGCCTGTCGGCAGCAGCAGCCTCTGTCTGTCACCATCATTCCCCATGACAGCCGCGTCCGCGGGCGGCAATTGCGGGCCAGCCAGCGTACGCGAAGAGTGCTACTGACACCGCGGAGCGTGCCACCGCTGCCACGGTCTGCCTGGGGCTGTTGGCCAGAATTGGTGCGAGAACCGGTGCCTCGACGAGGCAGGCCGGGTCCAGCGCAGCGCGAGCCAGCGCGCCAGTCGCTATCGCGAAGGAGGAGACGGCGTCGAGCTGGCTTGCAATCGTTTGAGCCAGAATGGGCGGAGGTGGGGAGGCAGAGAAGAGGAGGCAAGTTGGGGGACAGGTTCCCGTGTCCGTGCCCCCCGCACCCTCAGTTTGCCCCGCCCCCTCCACATGCTTCCCCCCCCCATGCCCTCCCAGGGACAGGCGTGTTTCCGCACCGTCGCCGCTCCTCCATCGCAGATCGCCTGGTATCCTCCGTCTTCGGTCCAACGGTATCGGCGCGCTATCCAGCCGGTCCCCAGTCCTCTTGAGGTCAAGATGCGGCAATCAAGGCAGTTGGCAGGCACGATGATCGATATTTGCAGTACCGGGCTGACGTTTCGCGAATGAGTTGAGCCAAATCGTCAAGCGAACGGCGCATGCGACAGCACGCGGGAGCTGGAACGTTTGGTCCAACACATGTGCAACAAACAGTGGAGAGCGTATCTAAGTATTCAGGCCTCACAGATGGGGTCCCAGTAAATGAGGTCGAAGGGTCGCGCCACATCGGCGATTCATCAGCGATGCATCGGCGACGTCGGCCGTCGAGCCGCATCGCCGATGCGTCGGCGATGCGGTGCTGTCCTCCGACCCTATCTCATCTGTTCGGGCCCCGTTGTGGAGGCCTCTAAACGATGCACTTCTACACAGGACCGCCCCCGTTCCCCCCGTCCGCTCCCCCTGTCTGGGATGATGGTTTGGTGTGATGATGTTGTCGCCATGCCTGAGTTGGCGACTGGGGAACAGGGCCACACTTTGTTGCTTCGTGCTGGGCCTTGTCCGACCAGGTTGGCCATATTGCGGACGTGGTTCACGCTCGGGCGCGTTCGCCCGCATCCTTACTCTGCTCACATGCCTGTTGGACTTTTTGCTTCACGCCTTCGCTTCTCGAACCTGCCTCTTTGGAGACAGGCCAGTGCATGCTCCATGCTCCGCTCCCCCTGCAGGCACCCGCGGACGCAGAGGCCCCGCCCGAGCCCTCGGCCCCCGCCGAGGCCGAGGCCGAGGCCGCGGACGGCGCAGGCTGCCCCCCTCCGCCCCCCTTGCTGGCTGCGACCAGGGGGGGGGGGTCCCGAGAGCTGGCCCTGACAGTTTGCTTTGGAGACGGCTGAGGGTCTGAGGTAGCTCTGGTTCCAGCCAGCAGGAGGGGTGGGCAGGTTCGAGTTCGAGGTGTTGGATTCGACAAGGCGGTGTTCCTCTTTCGGTCGCCAGGGGCCGTTTTCGGACCCAAAGTGGGATCTTTGATGACAAATTGCACCAGATGAGGTCCGGGGATCGATTTTGAGCGGATTTGCCTTCACCCCCACCTCTTAATTGATCTTCTTGGGGCCCAGCACGCTCAGACCCCCTGGCCGCCTGAAGGCTTGGCTCTCAGTACGATCGAACCAAGTACGGAAAGCATAGGCACGAATACCGACAGCAACGTCTCTTCTTTTTGAACGGGATCTGCTGTCGGTGCCGCCGCGGGCCTTGTCCATCTGAGACAGGAGGCCGCCTGCCCAACAGCGGCCGCTGTCGGTGTTGGACAACATTGGTTGCTGGGCATCGTACCCATTTGTTCCGTTCCCATTTCGGGCGTTCAAATCCTCGGAGCGCGGGCGCGTTTGGTGCCTGGGAGTGTTTGGGGAAGCCAGTTTCGCTTGGCTGGCTCGCCAGCCCTCTGCCCCCCACCTTCGAGGACCCCCTCTCTTCGCCTCCTCCACAGAGGTGGCCTCCCTCTCTTGGGATAGTGAACCCCCGAAGCCCAGATAATGTTAAACTAAACATCCTTCTTCACCGAGATGGAGACAGGGGGGGTCACCTGAGAGACGGAAGTATCGGGTTAGAATGCGCCAGACTTGGCGCATAAGTTCCCCGCGTAATGTCGCGCGTAAGCGCCCTCGTCTCCAATGCAGCGTGTCGCGCTGGCGGCCCGCGTAAGCCGCGGCGTAAGGTCGCCATGCCATCTCGCGTACCCCCACTCCTCCTGCGTTGCTCCCTGGGTGGCTGCGAACTGTGCAACGGTCGGCACTTCCGTGGGCTCCTGGGAGGCACGGCGGAGTCGGGGAGTAAAGGGATCCAGACTAAACCTCGCAGCTCCTTGGGTGGCTGCGAACTGCGCAATTGTCGTCATTTTCGCGGACTCCTGGGAGGCACGGCGGAGTCGGGGAGTACATGAATCCAGACTAGACTTCGCAGCTCATTGGGTGGTTGCGATCTGCGCAGGCACCGCCACTCTCGTGGGCTCCCCGGAGGTACGGCGGAGTCGGGGAGTACACGGATCCAGACTAGACCTCGCAGTTCCTTGGGTGGTTGCGAATTGTGCAACGGTCGCCATTTTTGATGGCTCTGTGGAGGCACGGCGGAGTCGGGGAGTAAACGGATCCAGACTAAACCTCGCAGCTCCCTAGGTGGCTGCGAACGGCGCAATTGTCGCCATTTTCGTGGGCTCCTGGGAGGCACGGCGGAGTCGGGGAGTAAAGTAAACAGATCCAGACTAGACCTCGCAGCTCCTTGGGGGGGATGCGAGCTGGCAATTGCCGCCTTCCATCCCTCCTCCTCCCCCGCCTCTCCCCTCCTCCCCGTCCACCTGCTCCTCCCCCTCCACCTCCTCCCCGCCCACCTCCCCCCGCTCCTCCTCTGCCACCCCTCCGCCCCTCCGCCCCTCTGCCCCCTCCCCTCCCCCCGGCACCCCTCCCGGCAGGCGAGCCCCAGGATCCCGCGGGGCCGGCGGAGGCGGAGGCCCCGGAGGGCGCTGCCGAGGGGGTCGCAGACGCAGGTGCTCTGGAGGGCGCCCCGCAGATCGACGAGGCCGCGGCCGCCACCGCGGCCGCCGCTGTCTCGAGGAAAATGCGCACGCGCTCCAGGTCCAGCCTCGACTCGCTTCCACATCCTCTGCAACCTCCTCCGCCTTCACCGCCTCCACCTCCGTCCCCTCCTCCCGCCTGCTCCTCCTACTCCTTCTCTTCCTGCCTCCGCCTGCTCGCTCTTCCTCCTCCTCCTCCTCCTCTTCCTCCTCCTCTTCCTCCTCCTCTTCCTCCTCCTCCCTTCTCCTCCTCCTCTTGCTCCTCCTCCTCCTCCTCCTCCTCCACCTCCTCCCTTCTCCTCCTCCCGCATCCTCCGCCGCGCGGCCGCCGCCCCATCGAGGCCGGCCGCCTTGGGTCGTGCATGAGCCGCCACCCCCGGCAGTTTTCGGTCCTGCGGGCGGTGGGCGACGTCGGCGTCCGCAGGCAGGGCTCGTTTCGATACCTCCGATTCGATTCGATCTTGATGGCCTCCGATTCCGAACCGATTCGACCTGGGATTCCGTGTTGGACTTCGATTTCTCAATGGAGGTCTTTTCGCTTGCCCATTTCCGCCGATTCGACTTCTCCCGACTTGGCTGCCGAGTTCAGCCGATCCGACTCATTTCGATCGCCGATCCGACTTGTCGATTCGATTCTGGGCTCTCCTGGCAGGGGGCTTGCCCCCGATCAATGATCCTCAGGACGTGTATGATCCCAAGCGTGTGTTTACCCTGCTTGAGTCCGCCGATGGCGCGCAGCCTGTGTTGACACATGTTCCTGCATCATCTCTCTGCCTGTCTGTGTTGCACGCACTTGCAATGATTTCTTGAATAATTGCGTCTGCTCTTTGTCTGACCGTTGCTGACATTGCTCAAGGCTTTCTGTTTTAGATTGAAAAGCAGATAGTGCAGAGCTTCGCGATTGTCCGCCCGACCCCCGCGTGCCAACAGTGGCAGCGGAGCGGGGTTAGGGCCGCAGGCTGCAGAGCACCAGGTGCTGCTGGGCGCAGCTAGCGGGCCAAGCGATCCACGGACCTACGGGGATTAGACGGACGACAGGGGTGCGAAGTGTGACACTGACGGCCGACGCTCATGTCAGAAGGTCTTTCGAGGCAAGACCTCGATTCCATAGCAAGTCGAGTGGTCGAACTACTGAGGGGTGATCAGAGCAGCTCACCAGCAGCAGCAGCAGCAGCAGCCACAGCAGCCACAGCAGCAGTATCACTACCGTGGTGCCCTCCACCAGCACAGGCGGCACCGGATCTGAGCGACCAGAGAGCAGAACCTCCAGCGCCGTCGTACACATGGTACGAGCACGGACAGGACCCACTGTGGCAGGACGACCCTTGGGCCTCGACGTTGCCGGCGGGCGGCTGGACAGAGCAGGCCTGGAACAGGCAGCCCCACCACACTGAGGAGTTTCTGACGCCTGGGGCACGCGATCAGGAACCGACCCCGGCGAGAGACGACAGTTGCACGCCCTCACGATGAGAACACAGTGTCGAGACAAAGGAGCTGAGCAAACCGACGTCCAATCGTCGAGCCGATGGCATAGCACTTCTTGGCACCCCTGTGCCTGGGCCTCCTGGAGTGGAGGCTGGAATGAGAAGCGGGACATCCGACCTCCACCGTCCTGGGCAGGCTGGGACACGTTCAGGTTGTGGAAGCAGTGCGTGTTCCGATGAAGGCGCAATTCGTAGCTTTCAGAGACTCAGCGCGCTGACCGATTATTGGAAGAGTTGCCATGGGATCTGCGTGCCAAGCTGGAGTGCATTCCCGAGCACGGCCTCACGGTGGACCGAATCGTGTACCACCGTGGTCAGGAAGGTGGAGAGACAGAGGACGACGAAGTATTCAGAGCGGGCAGCGAGGCCACCAGGGACATCGAACGAAATAGGAACGAGGATCTGCTGGCGTTCGCGACACGCCGTCGTAGACATCTCGAGCGTGCCAAGGAGATCGGTATGGAGCTCCCGCCCAAGGTTCAGGGCCTGTTGCTTCTACAGGGCGCTCGACTATCAGCTCAGGGCAAGCAGAACGTTCGAAGTCTCACCAGAGGTGCTCTGCTGGGACCCGACATCATGTGGCCTCTTCCTCGTCTAGACACGGGCGTCCTGGCCTGGAGCGACGGCCCCAGGTCCCACAGCAGCCTCCGAGAGCTCGGCAGCACCAAGTCAAGCTATGAGTCTGGCGTCGGCGAGGTCGGACCACCAGAGTCTGCGTGGTCTCGGTGGGCCGACGAGCTGGACGCCGACGACGAGCTTGGCGTCCTGATGGAGCTCAGCGGACGGGACCTCACCGAGGACGAGGTCAACGAGACGCTGGCTCAGATGGGAAACGGCAGACATAAGACTTGGAAAGATAATGGGGATCTGAAGAAAACAGTCCAAAAAGATCGTGGCTTCTGGAAGCGGAGGCGCCGACTTGCACCAGCGCGGCTCAAGCTAGTCACGAAGGGCGGCAATTGCGGAGAGACAGGACAATGGCATGCAAAATGCAAGAACCCCTTTCCAAGCCCAAGGAAGCCCGCCAGAAGGGCATCAAAGGCGCGGCTGGCGCAGGCGGCCCCGCCGTCTCCTTCGACGGCAGCGGTTTCTCACACATAGCGCAGGACGAGAACCTCAACGGCAGCTCCTGGATCACCCTGCTCGGCGAAGAGGCGCCGATGGAGCTCCGCGGGCAGTGCGTCGAGGAGGCCGACGAGGACAACGCGAACCAGAAGACTCTCTCCTTCCTCACCCTGGAGGATGGCTGCGCGATCGTGGACAGCTGGGCATCCCAGCGATCATGGGCAAGGAGCCCCTCGACCGAGTCTCCGACGGCCCGAAGTCCCGCGGGCTCGCTCCGGCGTGGAACGACAAGCCTGCCAGGCCCCCACGGGGCGCCGGTGGACAGGTCACCCTGCTCGGCGCAGCAATGGCCCCGATGGCAATGGGAGGCAAGTCGGGAGTGATTGAGTTTGTAGTGGCCAAGGAGAGCCCCCCACCGCTGCGACCCGGCGAGTTCCTCGATTTCTTCGGCGCGCGCCATTCTGCATTATCCACGGGGGCAGGTCGCTCTCCAAAAGATCGGTTGCAGCGTGCCGATGGAGAGATCGGGCAGGAGTCACAAGACGATCAGGATGAATGATTGGCAGGGCCTGGAGAGTCAGTTCGAACCGCCAGCGCACCTGGCCCAGCAATGCAAGGACTTTCGGGGCTCCGAGAAAGTTTCAGTGGGCGGGCCCTGCTCTCATCATCACCCCCCCCCCCCCTTCATCCTCTCCATCTACTCGTTGCGCCTCTTCATCTTCTACTCCCGTTACTCGCGACCTTTCGTCCAGCGGCTGCGCTATTCACGCGACCTCCACAGCAGATCCCCCCACGGTGCCCAGAGAGCTGCGCGATGGTGCTCGAGCGCGTCAAGACGAAGGGCGAGAATCCGCTCTGTCGCGGGACTCTGGACGGCCCTCTTGGACCCAGTGGACGCCTACTTCGACGGGGCCAGGATCGAGATCTCGAGTCTGGTCAAGGACGCGCGGCTCTTCGACAAGGAACTACAAGAAGCGAGCGCACGAGGACTCGAAGCTGTTGCAGGAGACCCAGACCTGAGCATGGACGAGGTGCGCACATCCACCCTGGAGGATCTCGAGCTCGGGAAACCAGTGCGCCCTGTGGGACTTCTGCTCGGGCTGCCGGGTGCGAGTCACCTACAATCTCAAGCTCAACGCGGGCTACGGCAACCGCAGGATGACGAACCACGAGCCGGCTCTACGTCGAGGACAGTTAGCAGCTCCACCGCGACCCACGGCTTCCCGGAGCCCCGCGCCGGCTACGGGGCCAGCGGGCCACCCGGGGGCACCCTGGGAACAGCGGAGCAGCCTGTCGCGCCACTCCGCCTCCAGCCTGGGCGGCGGCGATGGCGCAGGGAGCAGCGCAGACCATCTCGGCGAGCATGGCTGCAAACACGACGAGCACCTTCCAAGTCCCACTGCAGGCTCAGTCGCAGAACATGGCCACCTCGATGACCCCCCGGGTTTCCGAGATGCGGTCGGTGGACGAGCGTCTGGGCGCCCTAGCCAACAGCCGGCAGCCGGCGGATGTGCTGATGCTGCCTGCGGCCGACGCACCACCGAGTCTAGCTCCGGCTTCCTCGCCTCACCAGGGCCAGGAGGGCACGACGCAAGGCGAGTTCGAGCTGGTCGGGTCGTCGCCGAGCCCTCGCCCCATCTATGGCGGGCGTCTACAGCAGCATCTACGGAGCTCAGGAGTGTGAGCAAGCTTCCAGGCCCCTGCTGGATGCAACTACTTCAGGCAGCTAGTCTCCGCCGCGGACTGTGGAGCCGCGTTCTACGTGCGAGCAAGGCAGGACTTTGCCTTTCCCCTTGCCCTGGATAGGGGGACTCGTGTTTGAAAAAGGTGAGTGTCGAAGAGCTGTGCACGCCAACATTGTTTCTCATCTCGACATCGGCCAATGCCACATCATCCACGACCGCACAGCCCCCATCACCACTCACGACACTACCTACGACGGCATCATCCACACCATCATCAGCGACCCAGAGTTTAATGACATCATTAACACCATCATCTACACCAATGACGGCTAGGACAGGACAGATGCCACTGACTCCCCCCCCTGGAATCTCTTGGGACCATGTGTTCTCTGTTCCTGCGAGCTGCTTTCTGGAAGCCGAGAACGACGCAGATGACGCCCTGGCTTGCGCAGAGGGCCTGCAGAACACCCCGGTACGCCATGGAACCCTAAAGGCCCTCTGCAAGGCTCTCCATAGGCTCGGACACGGGGGTCTGGACGTTGGTGCTCAACGGGGCTTCATTGAGATCTTCTCTCCCCGTCGTATTGGGCCTCATGCGTCTCGTCTTGGTAGAGTTCCTACCGGGGGCAGCTAGGATCTCCAGACTTGCTGGGATTTCCGGCTGTCCAAACACCGCCAGCTTGCCGGGAGTCTGATCGATATTTGGAAGCCGCGGTTCGTGTTCCTTTGTCCACTTTGCACCGAGTTCAGTATACTTTCCGCGTCTAACGAAGACCGCCAGGACCCCCGCCGGTTGGCCATCAAGCGTGCTGAGGCTGTGACTCTGTGGGGATTTGCGCTGGAGGTCGCCGCTGAACAGGTCTCTCAGGGCTGGAGGTTCGCGATCGAGCAGCCCCGTCTGGCCACCTCGCTTCGATTGCGCAGTACAGAGCGGCTGCGCAGCCAGCCGGGCGTTCGAGAGGCACCCTTTGACACGCGCAGGTTCGGCCTCCGTGTCAAGGGCGAGTCTCTGGTAAAGAAACCCACGAGAATCTTGTCCAGGGCTCTTTTCCTGAGGAGATGCAGCGGCGATCACAAGCACGAGCTGTTGGCCGGAGGTTGGGCCGCGTCGAGAGCCGCAGTGTACCCAGACAAGTCTTGTCGCACAGAAAGAGCGCAGCTTTGTCGAGACGTTGCCACCCTCCACCTTCCCCGCTCTCCTGCGCGACGAGGATCTACAAGCATCCTGGGTAGGCGGGCCGGCGGAAGAAGACGAGGAGGGCGCGGAGGCCGAGGGAGCTGAGGGAGCACAGGACGTCAAGGATACCGCACTCACACAGGAGCAGATGAAGATGGCAGAGAAGGCACACATTAATCTAGGACATCTACGAACCGCGACCTACTACGTATTCTACGCAGCGCACACGCACGTCCATAAGTATTGCAGTATGTACAGAAACATTTCGAATGCCAGGCTTGATCCAGACCTGCCCGTTCCATCCCTCGACGCCGGGCTTGAGTGTCCCCGCGCGTGCGTTTCAACGAAATCGTCGACGTTGATATGTTCTATGTCACGTGCCGTCAGCAAATCTATACGTGTCTCAACGCTGCGTGCCTGGGTGCCTCTTTGCAGTGGGTTAGTCTCGTCGGTGCCGGTCGTCGTTCGCAGCCGGTCCTGTCTGGCAGGTATTAACTCAAGGATGGGTTCGCCACTATTGGCCGCCAGAAGTGATCATGCCCGACGGAGGTGCGAAGTTCGAAGCAGAGTTTGATCGTTTGCAGAGCAGTCGGGGCCCCATCATCATGTGGCTGACGCCGACCGAGAGTCCCCGGCAGAACGGGAAGACGGAGCGGGCAGGTCAGCGGTTGAAGGGGCGTCTTCAACGGGTCGTCGAAGAAGTCTTGTTGAACAGTCCAGGCGACTTGGAGCAGGCTGCCTGCGAGCTCACGGCCGGGCGAAGCGGCTTCCTCAACAAGGGCGGCTTCTTTCCTCCCCAGCTGATGTTCGACCAGGGCCCGCGATTGCCGCGCGAGTTGCTCTCGGAGGGCCCTCTTGATCACGCTGGCCTGCACGATCTCTCAGAGGCGAGTGGCGATGTGGACAGCGCCGCGGCTGCCTTTCGCCATCAGTGCGCCATCCGCGCCGGGGCCGGGGAGCTGGCGATGGAAGGAGATGCTCGAAGTAAGCTAAGTCTTGCTCTACGTTCGGCGTGGCACCGTGGTCGCGTCTACCAACTGGGAGATTGGGTGCCCGCGCGGCGCAGGCCCCCGTCGTCGGACAAGAAGCCCTTCGGGCTACAACGTGGCAGGTGGGTGGGTCCAGGTTCGGTCATCTACCATCAGGGCACTACCGTCTGGGCTGGGATGAGGAGCAGACTATGGAAGTGCATCAGCGAGCAGGTACGACCAGCTACTCAGTCTGAATCCTTGGGTGCAGAGCTCATTCAGTCCTCAGCTTGTCGATCGGTTCTCTCGAAGGGCTTCGACAGGGGTGTCTCGGGCAGCGCAGGAGACGTATCTCAAGAAGGCCCCCTTCCTCCAGACACCCAAGCGGCGCCACTCTCAGACTCTCGGGGAGGTCTTCAATCGGGCCCCGAAGATGCTGAAGCCCCTCCGTCCCCGATCAAGCGCTCGAGGCACAAAGGTCTCCGTCACCTACTGCAGGCCCCAGGTCGGGCCCTCTAGAACCCCGCGCACAGGCCCGCCCCAGAGAGGAGTCTGACGTCTCGGAACCGGCCAGGAGCGTGATCCCCAGGACCTCGCCACCACCAATTTCCTCCGCAGCATCTTCTAGCTCGGCTGGCACCTCTGGGCCCCGTGCGACAGGACCTCCGACAGCTGTCCACCAGTTCCCCGGCGGTCCGCGCCTCGCGCGGGCACCTTGACCTGCCTCGCGGCTGGTATCTGCCCCCGAGGAGGAGGTAGCTTCATGCCGTGGAGGACAGGCGGCTCCGGCTCCCGACCCAGCTTCGAGGACATCCGCCTCGGCAGGCGGCCGCGGGACAGCAGCCTCCAGCCAGGGCTCCGAGCCCGCGGCTGAAACAACACCTCCTGGGACCTCGGAAGTGTCTTCGCGGAAGGCCTCGGACATTTCTCTTGCGCCCTCAGACGCGGGCAGCTTAGACCCAAAGATGAAGCGCCTCAAGGTCGACCAGGAGTCGCGGGCATCCGGGGGCCCGAGTCAACCGGATGTCGGGGCCGCCCAACAGGGGCCGATCATCGGACCAGAGGACCTCCGATCCAGTTCGGGAGGAGCCCCCTCGTCAGCGCAGTTTCGCGACGCAGCGCTTCCTACACCAGTCGAGCTCCTACCCCGCGCTTCCGACCGAGCTCGTCTGCACATCGAGGAATGGGACCGTTGGGCTCAGCCTGGAGACGCCGGGGAAGTGGCAGTCGACTCCCAGGCAGTTTCTGACGAGGAGCTCTCGAGTGCATACTGCGAGTCTTTCGACACCTGGTTCCAGGATCGGGGATGCAGTGGCACGGCTGCCGAGTATACCAACGGCTCGGAGGATCACGCTCACGGCTGCTCGGAGGGCAGCGTCGGCAGTTGGAACCTCCTGTCTTCCAAGGGCGGCGAGGTCAAGCTGGGCTACCTGAGTCCTGAGGGGCGCGAGCAGCTCCGGGCGCCCGACGAGGCCGAATGGGCAGCGCTGAACCGACCCGGGGCACTTCGAGAACTTTCTGGTTGAGTCTCAGCACGCTGCCAAGACCAAGTTTGACAGGGCACTGTCTTCGAGGGCGGTGCGTCGCTGAGAAGGCCAGGAGGGCACTTTCAGTGCCAAGAAGGCCAAGAGTCGCTGGTGTGCACGCGGGTTCCGAGACCCAGACGCCGAGAAGCTGATCACTTATTCGCCGACCCCACAGTCGGAGTCCACGCGGATCTTCGCCATGGTTTTGTTGTCCTGCGACATGGACCAGGCCGTCGTGGACTGGAAGAATGCGTTCAGTCAGTTCCGCCCACTGAAGCGTTCGGGTGGGCCGATCTACGCTGCCCCCTGCGAGGGTCTCGCTGGAGTGCATGTTCTGGAGGGCTGCCTCATCGAGCTCATGGTGGCGTTGTGCGGACTGGGCGACGCTCCGTGGGAATGGCACGTCACTAGTACTTCCTTTCTTTCAGATCTGGATGTCCGCAAGCTGTTGTTGGAACCTTGCTATTGGACGAAGCGTGAAAAGGATCAACTCGTGGCGCAGGTGCTGATCGAGGTCGACGATCTGCGGCTCGGCTCCGTGCCCGGTCGCGCGAAGCGGTTGCGCGAGAGCCCCCAGGGGCGCTTCATTTTTGGGAAGTGGTGCGGGGATGAGGCCGAGTTCGCTGGCAGGCGACAGCGCCTCTCGACCGCGGTCGCAGGTCTCTGAGAAAGAGCCCATTCACCCCCGCTAAGTTTAACTTGCTCCGCTCAGGGGTGTAGCGACTGAACTGGGTTGCCAAGGAGTCTCGACCAGAGATATCAGGGACCGTTTCCATATTGGCAAGCAGTCTGAATCATGCTACCATTGACGATGTCTTCATGCACAACAAGGCGGCGCAGCTCATGCGAGACATGGCAGCCCAGTACATCGCGATTTGGATGCGCGGCCTGAGTCAAGTAGTGGCCATGACTGCGTGCAATGCCGCTAGCGTAGGGTCTGAAGGTCCTGCGCAGAACGCCTGGCTCGCTGGGACTGCAGACCCTCAGCTCGACACCGGTCAACCCGCTCGCGCCTCCATGCTCTCCTGGAGATCCTCCAGGATGAAACTGTGCCGCTAACTCTTCTCGAAGGCGAGGCTCAGTTCCTGTGTCAGGCCGTGGCCGAGGCGGAGTGGGTTCAGCCGTTGATCTGCAATTCCCATTTTGGCGAGGAGCCGTCCGGCTGGCGTCGTGATGTGGGCCTTGTCGTTTCAGTGCTGAGGAGCTCCTGTGAGCTTCAGAATCCCTTCCCAGGGGTGTGCGCCCTGAGTGCCAAATCGATGTTCGATACGCTTTCGAAACACTGTGCTGGTCGCAAAGAGCATCGACGGACCTCCGTCGAATTAGCCATCATCAGGGATTTTGTTCTGCTCCCAGTTCCTGTGCCCGATGGTTGCCCCATCTTTTGAACCCTACCGACATCATGAGTGAGGCTGACGTAGCCAAGAGTTCAGAGGCTCTTTCCAATGTGCTCTAGACAGAGATTTCGGCCCTGAGCGATGCGGAGGAGGAGGAGCGAGATGATCTGGCTGCCGCCGCTGCCAAGCAGCACCGTAGCAAAGAGGCCAACAGGCGCTATCTGGTGACCAGGCACCTCCGTTTGCAATCTTCTAGACAGTCAGACCGGCAGTAATTATGGGGAGATGTTGGCACATGTTCCTGCATCCTCTGTTTGCCTGTCTGTGTTGCACGCACTTGCAATTACTTCTTGTATACTTGCGTATGCTCTTTGTCTGGCCATTGCTGACATGGCTCAAGGCTTGCTGATTTCGAATGAAAAGCAGATGGCGCAGAGCTTCGCGATTGTCCGCCCGATCCCCGCGTGCCAACAGCCTGTGTCGGCAGTCGTTGCGCCGCCTACGTCGTGCTGAAGAACCTCGGTGGGAAACGCACGTTGGCGGCAGCACACGTTCTGAGGATCATCGGCGCGAGCGGCGAACATGTCCATGCCTGCGCCCTCGCGGTCCCGACTTAGGAGCGCGACCCCGCGGATGCATAGTCGCACAGATGCGTTCCGCGTGGAGGGGATCCGTGAGAAAACGGCTCATATCCGCGGGGTCACGGCCAAGGGGCCCAGCCCGCGAGGTCAAAGGCACGGATATGTTTTCGCCCACGAATTCGCGTCGGTGTCGTTTTTTCTTTTGTGCGCCGAGCGCGCGATCTGGAAGAAGCCTAGCCAGAATCATTCACCTCCGCCTCCCTTGCTTCCGTTCATCCCTCCCTCCCGTCGTCCTCCGTGGTTGTGGTCATCGTCGTCGCTGGTGGCCGCCTGTTTTTCTTGTCTGCCTGAACCTCGCGCTGCTACGCTGAGGTCCGATAACCTTGGCGCTCCCTGCGCCGCCACTGCTTTCCCGTGCGGCCGCCCAGGAAGGCGCCGCGCCGCCAGAAGCTCTGGATGGCACCGCGCCCCCTGCTGCCCAGGACTCATCGGGAGGCAGGCGAAGGAAGGGAGAGGGGGAGAGGGCAGAGAGAGAGGGAGGCAAAGAGGGGGAAGAGATGGAGGAGGAGAAGGTAGAGTGGAGAAGGGAGGAGTAGGGGAGGTGGGTGGGGACGGGGGGGAGGGGGAAATTGGACCAGGAGGAAGCCGGTGATGAAGGAGGAGGAGGAGGAGGAGCAGGAACCGTGCCCCCAGATCCTCAAGCGACTGCTCCTGGTGGCGGGCCTGCCTCCGTGGCTGCTGCGATTCGTCGAATTGTTGTGAATTCAGATCAACGGTGCTTCGGTGGCTGGCGGGTCGGTCCACCCCGGGTTCACTTCAAGATCGGGGATTCGTCAAGGCTGCCCGCTCTTTCCAATATTGTTCGCAGTTGCGGTGGGCGCGTTGCTGAGGAGGATGAGGCGGCCCCAACCCTCGCTGGAGACGAGGGTTTTCGCGGGCGACGTCGCCGCCGCCACCCCCGACCTCTTCTCGTCGGCGCCAGCGTTGCCCCTCATCTTCACGGATTTCGGGCGGATCTCGGGATTGCGGCTGAACTTGCCGAAGATTTGCGTTGTCCCGCACTTCCGTAGTTGCCAGGCCATTGTACTGAGAAGCGTGCCTTCCTCGCGCCCCGGCTGGCGCGGTGCGCAGGTTGCTTGGCGCGTTGAGCACTTCGGCCCCGAGCGGGGACACGAGACCTACGGCAAGGCTTTCGACAAGGTGCTAGGTAGAGCGAGCTGGCGGGGAACAGCGGGCGGCGGTCTTTCAGTGACCACGATGGTCTACACGGTTTACATCACCTTTGTCAACGGATTCCTCGTGCAGCTCGACGCCCTGCCACCTAGCTGGAAGTCCGTTGAAGTTGAAGTGTTCTGGCGCTTGGTGCCCGGCTCCAGTCAATGGGCGTGCCCCGATGACCTTCGGCAGCTGCAGGTGTTCGGTTTTTCTGGCGGTGTTACCGTCGTGCGCGCGCGGCAGGAGGCTGCGCGGCTACTCGTTGCAGCATGGAAACGCAGGCTGAATGCTGAGATCGCCCACGGTCGCCTTGCCATGGTGGCCATCATCGGCATGTTTTTCACTCCAAGGACAGTTCCCTCTACGAAGGTCGAGGTCGGAGAGGACCGCTCCTGCACGCTATGCTGATTTCATGGCACAGTAGAACTACAGAGTAGTACTTGCAGTCTTGCGGCTAACACTGTCATTCATCTGGGCGGCGCTGCATTCCTGTGGGTGGAGGCGCTGTCCTGCTCCGGTGGCAGGCCTGCCCTGCGGCTGTGCGAAACAGAACCCACACGGGCTGACAGGACTACCTTGTGCCCTGTTCTCTAGTGTGCCGCCCCGGCAGGGCGCCCACATTCAGTGTAATTCAGATTTGACGCTACAGAGGTGCATTCAGTGTTTTGGACACGGGCGACTGGGCATCATTGGACATCGCACGCACAAGTTCTCGCACGCATGACCCCTTGGACGATGCGACACCCGAGCGATGACCCTTCTGGCCTCGTGCACCGGGGAGCATATTGGCAGCATTGTGGAACGCCGTCTTGGCCTACACCACTTGGTGTCACTATTATTGCGGCGTGATCGCCGACAGCTGCAACGGACCCGGACTTTGTGGAAGGGGGATGTCTTGTGCTACGGCGTCTCGATGAGCTTCGGTCTCGCCTTGGATGTTGCTGGCTGGACAGCGTAATGCGCTGTCGCGATGAGTTCCGGGTGCCGTTTCGACCCTTGCTGATTGAAGGATGTTGGTATGGTGGTGTTTGTTTTTGACTTGGTGTGGAGGACTTGTTCACGCCCGGAGTTGGTTCTACTCGTTCGGGTCGCGCCGGCGGGGGGCTGCCACGAGGCGTGAAAGTGCAGCTTGTTGACTTGGGCTTTCCTAAGACTCCCATCAGTCAGGCCAGTCGCATGCAGCCAGTCCGCTCTGCTATGGGCCGTGGCCTTCTTCAAGCTGTTCTGGGTGCTGCACCTCGTGTTGCCCATTCTGCTATGATGCGACCGGCCGAAGCGTCACTCGTCTTCGCACGTGTGAGCACCTATGCATTGTTGTCGAGTCGGGCGTGGCACTCCCCTCCGGGTAGTGCGCCCCTTGGTGGGGAAACGGCGGAGGCGGGGGCGCGCGCCCCTCTTGAAATGGGCCCCGTTTCGTCACATATTGCCTATTGGTTCACCCCCGACCTCCACGCCCACATCAGAGGCGATTTTAGTCTGCAGGGTGGACTCCGCTGGGTTGTGCAGTTGCTCAGCGAAATCATTTGCGTACGCGCTACTTGGCACGTAGTCCCCACTCAAGGAGTACAGCACCCACCTACTGCCCCACGTACAGCACCCAGCTACTGCCCCCAGGACGGCCTCACCAGATCTGCCTGGGGTGACTGGGCCCTCTACGTGGGCCCTCCGCTCCGTGCGTTCGAGAGCGAGCTGGGCGTGAAGCCACCAGTTGGCTTCTGGGACTCCGTCGGTCACGCCAAAGATGGTGATGCTATGGCCTTCGAGCGTAGGCGGGGGACTGAAATCAAGCACGGGCGCGTCTCTATGTTGGCGACTGGGATCGCGATGCACGTATGCGTCCACGTCGCCGCGAACCCGGACAACACTCTAGACGATCACGTCTATCATTTGGGTCCTCTCTCCTTGGGGGGCGTCAGCCGCGGTGCGGCAGATGCTGGGCTCCCCCCCGTGCCCTCCCTTGGCGCGGGGTCCCCAGTCCCGCCTCGCCGCTGCTCCCCCCCCCCTCTTCGGGAGGGGAAGAGGAGGAAATCGGGCATGTTCTATGACGAATTCGTGGTCTACGAGCCTGGAGTGGCAAACCCTTTCCCTCTTCGGGGGGTGCCCCTCGTTTCGGCTTTTTCCCGGGTGCTCTTTGGCGGGGCGGGAACGTGCGACACCTTGGAGTTCCGAGGGAGGCGGTTGGGATCCCTCTGGGATCTTTCCTCCCTCAAGTGGCCCCAGGGACAGGAGGCTGTTGCGACTGATCACCGCGCGACTTCTTTCCTGGGTGTTGATCCGGCCTCTGTTTTTGGACCCCTGATCCTTCGTGGCCGCTACCGTGACTTGCGTTTTCGTTGACAGGGTTTCTTGAATGAGCATGCGCTTATCACCATGAGGCTACCAACGTAACTTGGGGCTTTTTGATTGAAAATCGTGACTCGCCAATCTTGTTCTGTCATGTGCCCACACGACCGCAGCTTTCGTGCTGCGGCTGGGCTGGCCTACGTTGCCTCGGCTTACATACCAATATTCTGACCGTTCAGGCTTGCCCTAGTTATTTCGGGTGCTCTTGGTTCGGTCGTTTGTCTTTCTGGATTGATATTGCCCAGACAGGGGGGGAGGGTCATGGCCCCTGCGCTAAGATTAGAGTACCCTCCACCCCTCGTCGGAGCGTGGGTTGCTTTTTTTCCAGGGCTGCCCCAACACAACTCTGTAATGGCCTAGATCGGCGCTTTGGAAATCATCTACGAGCTTCTCACCCTGCGGTTTCTATTCTCATCGGTGGCGGTAGGGGGGCCGCAGGTTTGGCCGAATACCCCTACAACAACAACAACAACAACAACTATGTTGGCGACCATGGATTATACATCACTCCCGAGGTGGCTGGCAAGTTTCCTGGTGGGATACCTCCGATTCTCGGGAACAGATTCGATTATGTCCCGAACGGCCGTGCCACTATCTCCGAGGTGCCGGGCCCTGGTTGGCTGCAGATCGTTGCGTATTGCCTCTGCTGTGAGTTTGGGCCTGTCGGAAACAGTTCTGACCCCAACAGGAAGCCTGGTGAGCTTGGCTGGAGGCCGATCGGTTTGTACAGCACTGGCCTGCGGTGAGGCAGCGCAGGCTAAATGCTGCGATCGCAAACGGCCGCCTTGCAATGATGGCCCTCATCGGCATGCCTTCCAGGGCGGTCCCACAGTTTGTGCCCCGGGTGACTGGGACCTTTCGTAACAGCACAATAGCACTGCGCCCGGGGGAGGGTGACCTTGCAGAGCGCGTGGCCCATTTGACGCCTTGTTCCGCGCACGTAGCTTTGCTTGTGCCGCCAGCGCAGGGGCGGGGGCGTGGGCCCCCCAGACCGCGCTGGACAGCACCACGCCTTTACGGGACCAGCCTGGTGTTGGCCCCCTCGGTCGTTGTCCGGATGCGTGGCGGGGGTGCAGCACTCTCCGCGCGGCCCCACTGGAAGGGTGTCGGGCCACAGGGCCTGGACACCAGCGCGGGTCCTTCTCTGTTTTTGCTTGACGCGTGCAGGCCCCACGGGAGGCCAACGCCCACGGCGACCTTCCGTACGCCTGCCGGTGCCCAGCGTCGGAGGCGCCGGGCGCGCTCGTTTGGAGCGGCGGCCGGGGGGTACCCCGCAGTCTTGCTCCCCCAGTTTGCGGCCTGTCCCGCCGGGGGGGATGGTTTTCGTTAGCAGGATGGCGGGTCAAGACTTCGTGGCGGTTCTTTTGTATAGGTGTGCGGTGTGTTTATACATGGCTGAACCCTGGTTTTCGCAATTATACAAACGGTCCTGCCCCCTCCCGTCCAGCATCGTGCAGGGCTCCAGCCAAGGAATATGTTTAAGTTAGTGCCTCGGCTTTAACGTTTGGGTTCACGGCCCACCGCTCGCTTGCGCTCCCTCTCTCTCTCTCTCTCTCTCTCCCCCCTCTTGTCCTCTCCCGCAGCCGTCTGGCTGCGAACAGGTGGTTGCAGTTCCTTTCTCTCCGTTCCTAAGTGAGCGGGCGGGGTGCCTATAAATGGCTGAACCCTGGTCTTCGCCACTATAAGCATGGTCCTGTCCCCTCCCCTCCAGCATCGTGCAGGGTTCCAGCCAATGGATATGTTTACGTTAGTGCCTCGGCTTTAACGTTTGGATTCACGGCCCACCGCTCGCTTGCTCTGTTTTTTCTCCCTCTCTCTCTCTCTCTCCCCTCCTGTCCTCTCCCGCAACCGCTGGCTTCGAGCAGGTGATTGCAGTTTTTTGTTCCTCCCGCCCACCCTACAGGCCCGCTCCTAAGTGAGCGGGCGGGGTGCCTATAAATGGCTGAACCTTGGTTTTTGCCATTATAAAAATGGTCCTGTCCCCTCCCCTCCAGCATCGTGCAGGGCTCCAGCCACGGAGTCAAATTTTACCCAAGGAAAATAATTTGATCCATGGGTTGTTTTCACACACGGGAGATAGGATCCGTGCGGCACACAACAAATAATACATGACACGGTTACACACCCAGAACAATCACATTTAATCCGTTGCTGTTGTACTTGTTTCGCTCCAGGAGGACAGAGTTTTCGGCCCGGGGATGTATGATACCTTGCGTGTTGGAAATAAATACGGGCCTGTTGGGGTTCGTAACCTGCTGGTCGCCCGATGTCGGGTCCTTCAGTGGCGTCGCCCTGAGCTGCGGGGCCTGCTGACTCGCTCGTTGGGTTGGGGGGCGCAACGACACACCTCAAGTGGGCGGTCCTCCTCTTCCGATCCTGCTCCTAGACCAGTTGTTGCTCCTCCTCCTCTTCCTTTTCCGCTCATGCTCCTAGACCACCTCGTCCTCCGCCGCCTCCTCCAAGTCCTCGTTTCCCCACGCGCAACCCTGGAGGAGGGCGGGGCCGGCGAGCCTGGCGAGCTTGGCGAGGCCGGCGAGGCAAGCGAGGATGCGGTGGGGGGCGCTGAGGGCGCTGAGGAGTTGGCACCAGGCTTGGCCCTCGGTCCGAGTAGCAAAGCTCTTCGGGCGCAGCCACGTCGGGGGGGGGGGGCGGGCGACGCCCAGACCTCCGATGTTTTGAACAAAGGCGTCGCGGAGGCATGTGGCCACTTGCGGCGTCTGGAGGCCTTCCTCGAGCCTGTGGCCCCAGGGAAGGGTTGAGATCTGTGAATAGGGGGGAACGGGATATGCGACGATTGTTGCATGCAGCTGACGGTTTCGGAGGCACCGCTGGGCACTTCCATCGATGTGCGGCCGCCTCCAGCCCCGGCAAAACCAGGGCACGCTGTCAGTGCACCAACCTTTCCTTTGTCTAGGCCTCCCGGATTGGGTCCAAGCAGATGGGGTCGGAGGATCGCGCCGCATCGCCGATGCATCGCCGACGCGGCTCGATGTGGAGCCCGACTTTCTCGCGCCGACGTCACCGATGCATCCTCGATCTATCGCCGATGCATCGGCGATGCGGCGCGATCTTCCGACCCCATGGATTCGGACCCCATCCAGCAGGCCTCTACTTTGCTAGCACCCTCCTTGCCTGCACCCCAACCCCAGAGAACCAGAGGGCCACGCAGGACGGAAACTTGGGGACTTCGGCGGGCGGCCTCTTTCCGGGCGCTGGGCCTCCTCCCCGCACAGTCCCCAGCGCATTCCGCTCGCTGGGGATTGCGTGGAGGGGTCTGGCGCCAGCAGAGGGACCGTTCGGCGGCGAGATCCGAGCCCTGCCCTCGCCGATCAACGGTTCAGGTTCGGAAATCGCCGAACGCATGGCGAAGTCCGAACCTTGCTCCCGCCTCCCATCGGTTCAGGAGAGTCGATGGTTGGTGGGGGTAGGGGGGTTAGGATATCGCCACCTAACCGTCCGTGGACGTCCCGAAGTGTGCGACTGTGAAAGTACCGTTGTTTGATTCTTCCAGGCTCGTTTCGGGCAGCAGGCCTTGCCAGCCACGCTTCAGATTCGCGGTGATCTGCCGCAGGACGCGGTCGAGGCTCGGCTCCGATGGATCTCTCTCCCTCTCTCTCTCTGTATATATATATATGTGTGTGTCTCTCTCTTTCTCTTTCTCGTTCTCTCTACGGGGTACTTCTTCGACACCCCCTTCAGCTGTCGTTGGCGGCATGCTGCCCTAATTCTAGACGCTTCGCGTGTCCCCAGCAACTTTGCGCTCCTCTGAGCAGCAGTGAGGCTCGCCTCCTGTTTGTCTCTCCCCACGCTCGTTCTTGTTATTTAATCGCTTCGCTCATTCCGCCGGCCCATATTGTCGCACCGTTGTGGGCTAGCCGAGTTTGGGGGGCCGTTTTGGGGCCTCTTGGGGCCTCTTTTGGGCCTCTTGGGCGCCTCTTGGGGCGTCTTGGGGGCCTCTTGGGGGCCTCTTGGGGCCTTTTTGGGGCCTCCTGGGCGCCTTCTGGGGCGGAGGGCTCGATTTTTCAGTTCTCGGTTCCCCTCTTGAGCCCCTCTTGGGCCCGTCTTGGGGCCTCTTGGTCCGTCTTGGGCGGCACTTGGGCCGTCTTGGGGGCCCTCCTGGGCCGTTCCGGGGCCGTCTTGGGAGCCTCGTGGGCCGTCTTGGAGCGGTCTTGGGGGCCTCTTGGGCCGTCTTGGAGCGTCCGGAAGCCGAAAAAGCCAGAACACAAAAAACATCGAAAAAACCAATGAAAATCAACGATTTTGGCCTCTTGGGGCTCTCTTCGGAGGCCTCTTGGAAGGCTCTTGGGGCGTCTTGGAGGCCTCTTGGGCTGTCTTGGGGGCCTTTTGGGCCGTCTTGGGGTCATCTTCGGCGTCTTCGAGCGCTCTTTGGGCGTCTCGGGGGCCTCTTGGGCAGTCTTGGGGGCCTCTTGGGGCACTCTTGGCGCGCTCAGGGCGGCCTGAGAGGCCGCACCCAGAAGGAAAACCATCTCTGAGTTGAACCGGGCGGGACCTTCCCAGGCGGCGGGCGGGGTACTTTTCGCCGGGGGACCCCCAGGGGCCGCCCCGCGCGCGCGAACTAGTACAATACAATTGTTAACCAGTTACCGGAGATCTTAGCACGCCTCTGGCCCGTTGGGCCGGCGAATTTTCTTTTCGTCCGTCCTCTTCCTTGCGTTAATTTAGGCCGTTGCTAGTTTGCAATTCCCTGGAAGCCGTCCGACCTTTCTTCGCCGCGGTCGCGATCAAAAAGTACCCCCACCAAACCCCTCCAGAGACGATGCCCAGGCGAGGCGCCCAGGGGGCCTTTTTGATCGTCGTGGGTGCCTCGGGTGTGCTCTTGAGGCGTTTCGGGGGGTCTCTTGTGAGCCTCGGAGGCCCTTTGGGCGCCTCTTGGGGCCTCCTGGGCGCCCCTTGGGGCCCTCTTAGGGCGCTCTTGGGTGCCTTGAGGGCGCTCATCGGGCCATCTTAGAGGAGATCGATGCAACCAGAGGGGAGCTCCAAGTAGCCTCGCCATTCTAGAGTGCCTCAAATCGACTCTTGAGCCCCTTGGAGCGCTCTTGGCTCTTGGGCCCCTCTTGGGCCCGACTGGAGCCATCTAGAAGGCTGGGCTGGCCATCGGAAGCGAACAGGCGAGACAACAATAAACATTGAATTTCCCCAGGTGTTGGAAGGGTTTCAGCTTCTTGAAGACATCCTTGGAGGTCTCGGAGGTGGCTTGGAGCCGTCTTGGAGCTTTCTTGAGGCCTCTTGGAGCATCTTGGGGGCCGACTTGGGGCATCCTGGACTATCTTGAGCCATCTTGGAGGTCATCTTGGGCTCTCTGAGGCCCTCTTGGATCCATCTTAGGCGACAAAGTACCCTCTGACACCTCGCGGGGCGCCCCGTCCAGGTCCAGGGGAGGGGGAGGGGGGAGGGGTGAACCCCTCCCCGAAGGGGAAGAAAGGGGTTGGAAGAGGCGCCTCCCTAGACCACATATGCCCAGAGGACTGGTGGGATTATGTTGACAGTTCCCCCTCCGCCTCCCTCCCAGTCTGCCTTCACTGCTCACCCTCATCCTGCTAGCCCTCCTGCCTCTTTCTCCCCACCCCGTCCGCCACGTAGCCATTTGTCGACCTTCTCTGATTATGACATGTCGAGGCTCCACCATGGCACAGTCGGGCTGGCTCCATTGGTACCCTTGGCGAACGCAGCGATGGTCTGAGATGACAGCAAGGCTGCTGGCCAGGGAGTACTGCGCCAGCTGCGACTCGCCGTCGTTCGCGGGGATGTTACATGCTCGCAGTGCTTCAAATCAACCTCGTATTTGTTTGCCTCCAGCGCAAACAGTGTGTTTTCGAATGTGTTGGAATTGTGGTTATGGCAGTAGTTGCTAATATGTTGTAGCATCAAGGTTCAAGAGTGACCTCTGTCGCGACGTTCACTACACAGGTTCATCTGCTTTGTCGTGTTTTCAAGCCGCCATCGTCGTATCTATCGAGTGTGGCAATGCTCGAATGTGCTCAGTATCTGTCAACCGACCGTCACGCGGCCAGCATGTTCTAAGGTGATGGGGACGCTCAGGATGCTTCGCTGAATCAGGCGCTATCGCTTCTCCAGCGCGTGTATGAGTAAGCATTGGCGTGTCTTCACATGTCGCACCCACCCTGCCCACAGTGCAATCGAGGCGCTCCCTCTTGTTTCGGGGGCGTGTGACGCGAGGCGTGCGTCAAAGATTGGAGATGGTCGCTGTTCTATCCGAAGATGACAGCGAGTGCGGGACGAGAAGGAGGAGAAGGAGGGGGAGGAGGCAATGAGGATGAGGTGCATAGAGAGATCTCACACGTTACGTGCCACAATGTGCTCCATAATGGATGTAGTTTCGTTTTCGACTGTGTCCCTATGTCAGTTTCAGGAGTTGCCTCTGCGTTGGCCTAGACGTCGATTAGTCTGAGCTTATGTTTCATGACTAGTTGAAGCTCAGCATGTCCATGTGTGTTGTTTAGTTTTGGCGTTCGCATCAGCTCAATGTCGAGTTCTAGTTTCTTACAAAGTTTTAGCTCTGTATGTAAGCTTGCATGTGTCCTGATGGGAAGACCACCCCGGTACGGGTCAGGAAGGTTGTTCACATCAACCCAATTTTGGTGGTGGTGTATAGGTTCGGGTATCGAGTACATTGCATTGTGTTCTATGGCGTGCTTCTCTTCTCAAGTTTGACGCCGAAGGTCGTCGTAATCAGTATGTATTGCAGCTTGTAGAGTAAGGGGGTAGTCTTGTGCCGGCCCAATGAAGTACTCCCTGGCCGATCTTGGCTAATCTTATGGCCCCCTGGAGTAAGGTCGGAGTTGAGTTCAGTCGGCACGAGGATGATAGACAACCCTGGCTTCGGCGGATACTCTCATGGTTTCGATTTTGGGCTCTCCACCAAGGGAGCAACTTCGTTATTGTTGGTACCTCTGGTTGGTTTTGGGCCTTCGGCAAGTGGCTCGTGTTCTTGACCCACTTTATTGTGGGCATGCTTGGACTGTAGGATAGAGTATAGCAGAGTGGAGCAGACCATCGAAGAGTAGAGGCAGTATCCATACGGTGTTGTAGGAGTAGCGACCCGCACTACTCCCCTAGCGCAGGCAATGCAGAACTCTATACGTGCGCGCGCGGACCACGCGAACAAAGCCCTGCTGGCCTGGCACTACAGTGCACACTTGATTGTGGCCGAGCGGATTTCGGATGACCCGCCCGACTTGCTTAGTGTGGACAGTACCGAAATTTTCCCGCGCGCGCGATCACGCGTTGATACCTTCGTATGGTTCGCAACAGAGGGGTGCCCCGTTGGCTTGGAGACTACACTGAACACTTTACGTTGGCCGAGCGGATTGTGAGTGATCCGCAAGACTTGACCAGACCGGACATACAAGTCTCTCCACAAGCGTGCGCGTGTTCGCGTCGATAGTTTAGTAGGGCCCACAATATTACATTGAGCTTGTGTTTTGGAGGCAAACTATCCTCTAAAGCTAATCTCAACAAAGCAACTCAAATACTATCCTGATCCAGCTCTGGCCCAGAACTCTGTTTCATCTCTGTTTGTTTGAAGCACTGATTCAATTCTGGTTTGAATTCTGATTTAACTCTAATTCGGCTCTGTCCTCAGCCAGAGCTAAGTCAGAGTTAAATCAGAGTATCAGACCAGAGCTAAATCAGAGTTTCAGCTAAACCGCAGAGATGAATCAGAGTTTCAGGCCATATCCAAATCAGATTTCCAGCCAAACCAGAGAAGAGTTTCAGGCCAGAGCCAAAACAGAGCTGAATCAGAGTACCATCCGATTTCTGGCAGTCCCGGGCGGAGGGCGCGGGGCGCGCTGCGCAAGTGCGTTTGTCCTCTCTCCTTGCCCATCATCCCTCCTCCCCTCGCTACCGTTCCTACCTCGTCTATCCTTCCTTCCTTCGTTTCCCTCTCCCTCCCTTTCTCCCTCCTCCCCCGTTCGCGTCCCTCTTCCCCCCTCCCCCCCCTCCTCCTCAGGTTGTCTCCTCCTTCCTCCCCTTATCCCCGCCGTTATCCTCCACCTTCCCTCCTCCTCCTCTTCCCCCCCCTTGGCCTCTCTAATCCCGTGTTCTCCTTCCTCGGTCGCCGTCGCCATCCACGTGCTGTCCCTCCTCTGCCCTCGGCCCCCATTCCTCCCTTCGTGCTTTTGTTCCTCCTCCTCGTCCTCCTCATCCTCCCCCTATCCCTCCTCCGCATCGAGCGTCAGTCTTCGCTCCTCGGCCTCAGTGTCCCGCCCTCGTTCTCGCCCTCGCGTTCCCCCCTCGCTCCAGGCCCCGCGCCCTGGCCTCATCTCCGCCCCCGCGCCCGCCCTCGCTCCCGCCCGAGGCCATTTTCACTTCAGCCATCTTTCTCGCCTTCGCCTTCGATCCCGTCCTTGCTATCACTGTCGTTCCTGCCCTCACTCCCGCCCTCGTTCCAACCTTCGTTCCCGCCCTCGTTTTCGCCTTCGCTCCCGCCGTCGCTCCCGCCGTCGCTCCCGCCGTCGTTCCCGCCGTCGCTCCCGCCCTCGTTCTCGCCCTCGTTCCCGCCCTCGTTCTCGCCCTCGCTTCCGCCCTCGTTCCCGCCCTCGTTCCCGCCCTCGTTCCCGCCCTCGTTCTCGCCATCGTTCCCGCCTTCGTTCCCGCTTCCATTCCCGCCCTCGCTGTCGCCCTCGTTTCCGCCCTCGTTCCTGGCCTCATTCTTGCCTTCGTTCTCGCCCTCGTTCCGGGGCCGCCCGGAGGCCGCCTGGGGAACCCAAGGGCCGCCCGGGGAAATCAGACTTGAAACGCAGTTTTGGCCAGACCTCAAACAGACCTCAAACAGACCTCAAACGGACCCCAAACAGACTTCAAACAGACCTTAATCAGAGCATGGCCCAGAGCAGACCTCAAACTGACCTCAAACAGAAACCCGCCCCTCGCTCGAGACATCCTCAGAATTCGTTCCGCCATCATCATCATCATCAGCATCATCATCATCATCATCAGCATCATCATCAACAACAACAGCAGCATCAGCATCAGCATCATCATCATCATCATCATCATCATCATCATCATCATCATCATCATCAGTATCATTATCATTATCAGTATCATCATCATCATCATCGTCATCGGTGTCATCATCATCGCCATCATCATCAGCACTTATCATCATCATCCGCATCATCATCAGCATCACCATCATCACCATACAACATAACGTAACATAACATATCCAAACAGTGCACACCATACCATGACATACCACCACATACATACAACATCATACCACAACAGAGCATACGATAACATACCACCACATAACGTAACATATATTAACATACAATGTCACATCAAATTGCACCATCACATAACATAGCATAACGCCAGGTAACGCAGTGCAGTATGGTATGACATGTCATGTCACATCATATCATTCCATATCATGTGCTCCTTTAATTGTTCATTGGGAGTTTCATCCGAATAAACATATACATTATATACTAACGCTGGGGACAAAATAACCATCATGTGTTTATGGGCTATGGTGTTATAGGGATATATGACCATTGGGCTATAGGTCTATAGGGCTATAAGACAATGTACAATTAGGGCTAAAGGCATACATAGAGCTATATAATTATATGACTATTGGGCTATAGGGCGCTATAGGGCCACGGGGCTAAAAGGGCCATAGGGCTAGAAGGGCTAGAAGGCAACAGGGCTATAGGGCTATTGGGCTATAGGGTTATGGGGCTATAGGGCTGTGAGGGCTATTAGGGCTATAGGGGCTGTAGGGCTATAGGGCTATAGGACTATAGGGCAATTCGGGCTATAGGGTTACGGGGCACCCAGGCACCCGGGCACCTGGGCACCCGGGCACCTGGGCAGAGAGGAGCTTTACAGAGGCAAACAGTGAGTTGGGAATTACATGAGATGGAAGACGAGGAGGGAGGGGTGAGTGAGTGAAGGAGTTGGCGCGGTCGGAGAAATAACAAGAACCCCTTCGTTTGGAGATGGGGAATGACAAGAACCCCATCTTTAGGATGTGGGGATTTACACGGGATCCGAGCCTGCTGAAAAAGGACAACCTACAGAACAATACATTTAAAATTTTAAATATTCGAGCCCCAGGAGAGGGGCAATCTGGAGGAACGTATGTAAAACACGTAGGATTCAAGTCCCAGGAGAGGGGCGATCTATTTGAACACGCATAGGATTCGAGCCACGCGAGAGGGGCATTCTACTGAACACGCGTAAAACAGAGGATTCGAACCCCGCGAGAGGGGCAATCTATAGGAACATGCGTACACCACGCAAGTTATCAAGCCCGAGCCTCCTGGGACCTCCTGGGAACTCCGGGGCCTCCGGGGGCCTCTGGGGGCAACCTGGGGCCTCCAGGCCTTTCCAGGGCCTCCAGGAGCCTCCTGCGGGCCCCCCCTGGAGTCTCTTGGGGCCTCTTCGGGTTTCCCGGAGCCTCCTGGTACCTCTTGGGGGGTCCTGGGGCTTCGTAAAGCCTCCTGGGGCCTCCTGGGGCCCTGGGGCCTGGGACCTTATGTAGCGGGGCCTCCTGGGGCCTCCGGGGCCCGTTTGGGGAGTCTTCGGGCTTCACCGACACAGGAAAACCGCCTGAGACATCTTCGCAATCTAGGCTCCTTTGGGGAACAGATGTAAAACACAGGGTTCGAGCCTCAGGAGAGGGGCAACATGTATATATACATATATATATATATAGATATAGGAACATACGTAAACACACATTGGATTCGAGCCCCATGAGAGGGGGGCAATCTACAGGAACACGCGTAAAACACAAGATTCGAGCCCCAGGTGAGGACCAATCGATGGGCACATGCGTACAACGTAGGATTGGAGCCTCAAGTGAAGGGCACGTTGTAGGAACACACGTAAAACACATGATTCAAACCTCAGGAGGGGGCAATCTACAGGAACATACGCAAAACAAATCGGATTCGAGCTCCAGGAGAGGGGTGATCTATATAGATATGAATATATATATATATATATATATTCATATCTATATATAAAATGTGTATATGTATAGATACTTGTATATATATATATGTGTGTTTGTATACAGGCACATGCGTAAACCAGGTCGGATTCAAGCCCCAGGAGAGGGGCAATATATAGGAACATAAGTACAGCACGTCGGATTTGAGTCCCAGGAGGGGGCAATCTATAGGAACATACGTAACACGCACACACACAGACGCACACACACACATATAATTATACATATATATATATGATTGGATATGATTCCAGTACAACATGTTTATTTAATTTGTTTGTTTAAGTGAGTATAGTTAAACCGTATGAATAATTAAAACACATTAAATAAATAAAATAATTGAATTACTTTAATTATTAAATTAATCTGAATACAATAAATAAGGTAAAAATAATTAAACTAATTCAATTAATTCTATTTATTTTTTCATAATATTTATTTTATTTATTGTTCTGGCCCCCCTGGAGGAAATCCTGGGGGCCCTCGTCCGCAGCCGAATTAATTTCATTAATTTAATTAAACCGTCTGGATTACTTAAATGAATCACAATAATTAAATTCACTCGGCGGCCTAAGCCTGGCGCGGCCTGTGTGAGGAGGCCAGACAGATAGACAACATCAAAAATTCATAGAATACATAGATAAATACAATGAATTGAATTAATTTCATTATCTAATTAATCTGGATAAGATGAAAAAAAAATAATTAAATTCATTCAGTGAATTTTATTTATTCTATGTATTTTATTTATTTTCCTGTCCCCCCTTGGAAGAGATCCTCGGGGCCTTCATCCGCAGCCGAATTAATTTAATTAATTTAATTCATCCGTATGGAACAATTAAATTAGTTAAAATAACTAAATTAATTCGGCGGCCTGAGCCCGGCGCGGCCTTCGTGAGGAGGCGAGGAAGTCGGGAGCCTCGAGACGGGGGTCAATGCAAACGGGGGTCAGCCAGGGCGCCAGATCTTGCAGGATCCTGCAAAGGCCCCCTCTGGCTGACCCGGGTCAGGGAGCCGCTCGTGGCCGCGAGGCGGCCGCGCGTATTGGCTGACCCGGGTTTGCGAGGATCTGCGTTGCAGTTTTTTTGTCCTGCATTGCAGTTTTTGGTTTCCTGCTGACCCGGGTCTGGATTGACCCGGGTCAGAAGGTCCCCGAGGAAGAAAAAAAGAAAAAAAGAAAACAAAACAAAACAAGTACAATTAATTGAATTAATTTAATTATTTAATCTGAATGCAATAAATAAAATTAATAAACTAATCAAATTAATTTAATTAAATTTGTTTGTTTTGCCTATTTTTTATCTATTTTATAAATTTTATTGTTTTGCTGCCCCCCCCGGAGGAGACCCTGGGGGTCCTCATCCGCAGCCCAATTAATTTAATTAATTTAATTAATCCGCATGGATTAATTAAATTGATTGAAATGATTAAATTAATTCGGCGGCCTGAGTTCGGCGCGGCCTGCGCGAGGAAACCAGAAAAATAGATACAATAAATAAATTAAATAAAATTAATTGAATTATTTTAATGATTGAAATGATATGAATAAATAAATAAAGTAGATAAAATAATTTAAGTAATTCAGTTAATTCCATTTATTTTATCTATATTTTTTTTTATTTTGTTTATTTTTCTGGCCCCCCTGGAGGGAATCCTGGGCGCCCTCGTCCGCAGCCGAATTAATGTAATCAATGTCATTAATCCGTCTGGGATAATTAAATTAATCAAAATAATTAAATGAATTCGGCGGCCGAAGCCCGGCGCGGCCTGTGCGAGGAGGCCGGGAAGATAAATGATATAAATGAAATAAAATAAATTAAATTAGTTGAATTAGTTTATTTATTTAATTATTCTGAGTACAACAAATAAAATGATAAAATAACTAAAGTAATTCAAGCAATTATAGTTATATAAATTATTTTATGTATTTCATTTTCTCTGGCCTCCCCGGAGGAGATCCCGGGCGCCCTCGTCCGCAGCCGAATTAATTTATTAATTGAACAAATCCGCATGGATTTATTACATCAATTAAAAATAATTAAAAATACCTTGGCGGCCTGAGCCCGGCGCGGCCTGTGTGAGGAGGCCAGGAAATATAATAAGTAACATAAATAATATTAATTGAATCAGTTAAATTATTTAATTAATTTGTTTAAAATAAATAAACTGATTAACTTAATTCATTCCATATAACAAAATTGCATTTGTATTATTTATCTTTATTTATTTTACTTTTTCCTGGCCTCCCTGGAGGAGATCCAGGGGGCCTTCATCCGCAGCCGAATTAATTTAATTAATTTGATTAATCCGCATGGAACAATTAAATTAATTAAAATAATTCAATTAATTCGGCGGCCTGAGCCCGGCGCGGCCTGTGCGAGGAGGCGAGCAAAATAAATAAAAAACTAAAACCAATAGAATAAATAAAATACTTAGAAATTCATTGACTTAATTTAATTGTTTAAGTAATCTGAATACAATGAATAAAATAAATAAAATAATCAAATTAATTTAATTAATTTCATTTGTTATTATATATTTACTTTTATTTATTTTATCAGTTTTTCTGGCCTCAAGCCTCGGCTCAAGCAACCTCGGTTCAAGCAACCTCGGCTATCTAACTTTGCGATTCTGCATCCCGGCGTGTGCGCAGCGTTTGCGAAGACATGCGCAAGCGAGCGGGAGCGGCAACGGGCGCGACACCAGCACGCAAGGAAGTACGCAGGGACTTGGGGAAGGAACTCATGGATGCATCGAGCGACGATGGTGCGAACACAGGTGAAGCTTTGGAGAAGCCTCCGGATTGGTTCGTGGCCTTCGCGAAGGGGCAGAACAAGAAACTCGACAAAATCATCGAGAACATGCACGATATGCACGTCAAGATTGAGGAGATAAAGGATAAGACCGATGACATGGACGAGAGGTTGAACGACGTGGAGCTGGAGGTGGGCAACATAAAGCTAGACCTGGAGGACATGGTCACCCAAGGAAACGTGAAGAGCATGATGGAGGAAGTAAGGGAGAGCACGATGAAGGAGGAGGGGATGAAGGACACCATGAAGAACATAATGCAAAATATGATTGAGGAGGTGGTGGAGGAGAAGATGAAGCACACCAAGCAGGAGTCGCATGGAGGAGGGGCCCGAGCTGCACCACAGGGCGGAAAGGGAGGCGCAAAAGGAGGAGGGGGAGAAGCAGCAGAAGGAGGAGGAGAGAACGAGGAACGTCTCAGGCAGGTGCTGGCCTTCGGCTTCTCCGTCTGGAAGGAGTCCAGCGCTATCGAAACCGAGTTGAAGAACGTTCTCTCGAAGCTGCTCCCGGGCGGCTGCGCGGCCACAGTGGGTACGTTCACCAACCCGGCAAAGATGGGAGTCCTAACGTTCCAATCCGTCCACGAGAAGATCAAGTTTTACAAGGCTGTCCGCCTGAACACAGACCCCAGCATCATAGGGGGCCTCTTCTTCAGGAACAATTTGACAAAGGACGAGAGAGCAGTTGATAAGAAACCGGGATACACCAAGCATCATATATTGAACGAGGGAAAGGCGAAGGATGGTGAAGTGGAGATTTTATGGAGGAAGAAGCTCGTTACAGCAAAAGGTAAGAAAGTTGCTTGGTTCGATGAGGATGGCAATTGGCATGTCCGGACTCTGGCAAAAGCCGCGGAGAATTTGATCGATGAGTCGATGAAGGATTGGTGGGCCAAGCAGGACCCCGATCCAGCCACGGACAGCGATTGACATTTCCAGGGTGCAAAAGCTGGCGCGCCGGCAAGGCTTTCACAAGCGAGCGCCGACGCAAAAGAATCCAGCATTTGTGCAGATACGCATGGGGTGGAAATTGTTATTATATCATACAGCATTCGTTCATTCATGGATTTTGACACGAGGTTCGAAGCCATATTACATGAGGTCGGGAACACACGCTGGGACGTGTTCTTGTTCACAGAAACTTGGAGGGAATCCAAAGATGAAGTGTTCACCACAGCAGGGGGGCATACGTGGTTTGGAAGTGGAGGCACCAAAGGATCCAATGGCGTAGGTTTCCTTTTGCACCGCAGATGGGGATATACATCCTTCAAAGCAGTGTCTGAGAGAGTGGCGATGCTTACGCTCGCCGGGGACGCTTCGAAGTTAAATCTGGTCAGCGTGTACATGCCGCATTCCAAATATTCAGACATTGACGTGGAAGCAGCGTGCGAAAGTTTGGACTCGCTGCTGCTCTTTCCTGGTCACTTTATTGTTGCAGGGGACATGAATGCAGAAGTCGGGCCGCGATCGCTGATTGACGATGACGAGGCCAATATCCTGGGACCAAACCCGATCAATGCACGGAACCAGCGAGGGGAGCGGCTGCTTCACTGGTGTTCCCTCCACGATTTCTTCCTTGCCAACACGTTCGACTCAGCTCATCCAGAGCAGCTTTGGACGTGCGCCAATGGATCGCCACGGAAACAACTCGACTTCATGATCGTTCCGGCCAGCTGGAAACCGCGAGTGAGGAAGTGCAGGGTTGCGCCGAGCATCGACACCGGGTCAGACCACCGACCGCTCAGGACGCGCGTGCTTCTCGGCTCAGATATCGAGAGAAAGACTCCCGTTTCGAAGTCCGCTTGGGGGCCGGATGTAGATTTGGCCAGCTATCATTCGTCTTTGGATCAGTTGTTGCAGGAGCAGCTTGCCAACGCAGGTGACCCTTCTGAGGCTGCAGTCCGGATCGAGAGCGTCATGCTGGAAGCGGCTGCTTCTGCGCGCCCGCGATCAGAGAAGAAGCCGACAACGGCCCCAGAAGACGCGGACATCCGCCGCCTCATATCAGAGCGACGTCAACTTCGGCAATCTGCAGATTTAACAACCGGGCAAAAAGCGGCCAAGCGAAAGGCGCTGAGCCACGAGATCAGGAGTCTGATCCAGAGAAAAAGAGCAAATCAGAAAGCGGCGAAGATTGAGAACATCCTTGGAGATTTCAAAGGGCTGAGCACGATTGCAAACGCAGGGGCAGCCAAGAAAAAAGAGAACATCGCCGAGGTGGTAGATTCTTCTGGAAACGTCAAGGAGTCGAAAGAGGACGTGGCTGAAATGTTTGCGTCTTTCTACGAGGCGCTCTACGCGGGGGCGGCGGATCAGCTGCATCTTGGCGAGACGCCAGGCGAGACTGCACCGGATTTCACGATGCCTGAGCTGACGGCTGCCATCCGGCCCATGAAAAACGGCAAGTGCAGGGACTCGTCCGGCATCGTTGCGGAGATGTTGAAGAACAGCAGCCAGAGTCTGCGGGAAAGCCTTCTCTCATTTTTCAACTCAGTACTGCCGCCAGACAAGGAACCACCGGAATCGTGGAGACGCACGAAACTGGTCGTTCTGTTTAAGAAAGGAGACCCAATGCTCCCGAATAATTACAGACCTATTGCGATTCTTCCAATATTGTACAAACTCTTCGCTCGCACGATCTGCAGTCGCCTCCGGGATGTTATTATTGCGCGCCAAGCTCAGGATCAAGCGGCCTACCGCCCAGGATTCTCCACGGAAGATCATCTTCTCGCTTTAACGCTGGTTGTTGAGAAGTGCGGCGAGTGGAATCAGGATTTGTGGTTGGGGCTTGTCGATTTCGAGAAGGCTTTTGACACCGTGGAGCACGTGGCGTTGTGGGATGTCCTGCGCGAGTTTGGCATCGAGGAATCCTACATTGGACTGCTTCGGAAACTGTGCGCCGATCTGACTGCCACTGTTGCTGCTGGGGCGGAGCCTCGCTCTTTCTGCTTGACCAGGGGAGTAAAGCAGGGGGGCCCGATCAGCGCATTTCTATTTGTTGCAGTTATGGAGTCCTGCTTCAGAGCGCTCAAGACTAAGTGGCACGGGCTCAACCGGAGGCGCGTCGGACAATTTTTTGGGTTCGTCATGGACGACCAGGAGATGCCGTTGACAAACCTCTGATTCGCAGACGACGTGCTGCTGTTTGCGCAAAGCAAACAGGACGTTGCGAAAATGTTGTCCCACCTCCAGACGAGCGCAGCCAGATATGGGCTCCGCGTCCACCTCGGCAAGACGATCCTGACGAACCGCCCGGGCTACGCGGGCAGCTCTGTGCTTATTGGTGGGTCCCAGGTAGAGATCATTCCGCCGGGCGGGTCCGAGAAGTATCTGGGCCGAGTCATCAATCTGGAGGATTATCATGGAGCAGAAATTTCGAATCGCATGTCCATTGCATGGAGAGCGTTTGCCAAGTTCCGCCATGCTCTGTGCTCACGGAGGTGCCCATTATCTGCGAGACTGAAGCTATTTGATTCAGTCGTGACTTCGACCGCCTTATATGGAAGCTCGTGCTGGACGATGAACGTTGAGCATCGTCGTATTCTGCGAGGAACATGGCGCAAAATGCTCAGGAAAATCTTCCAGATCCCGCGCTGGAGCGAGGAGGGGTGGGTTGACTACATCAGAGGATCCACCCGCTTGTGCGAGCAGAAAGCCCGCCAGCGAGGATTGGGCGACTGGGTTGCGACACAGACGAGCAGGAAATTGAGATTCGCCTTTAACACAGATTCGTGCACGCTGGGGAAATGGAACACGCGGCTGCTGCACTGGGCCCCATGGTTCAGGACGCAGGCATGCAGGCGCCCAGGGAGACCGTGCCAGCGCTGGGCGGACGACCTTTGAGACTCTGGTCGCCGGTCTCTGATTATATAAGCATCTCATTCGTATTGCCACAAACAAGCAACATGGCAAAGCCAGGATTGCAGCAAGTCTTCCGTTAGTGCCACTTGTGCGCCCAGCCAGCTGGCCTTGCGTGTCCTTTCTTCCTGCCTTGTCCTGTCTCTGGCTCTCGGCTCCTCCTCCCTCCTCCCCCTCTTCGTGTCCTCCCCCCCCTGCCCTTGCGTTTCCTTGCCCTTGCGTCTTGTGTGCTCTCCCTCCGTCTCCTCGCTTGGCTTCCCTTCCCTTCCCCGTCTCCTCGTCTGTCCGTCCGTCGGCCTGTTCTGTCCTTTCCTGTCGTCCCTCCTCGCCCCCTTTCCCTCTCGCTCCTCGGCTCCTCGCTTCCCCGTCGGCCCCTGTTCCTTGCCTTGCCCGCGTTCTCTTTGTCGGCCTGTCCTGTTGTCCGAGTAAGAGAACGCTGTATTTTCCACATGTGTTCACGCCCACGCGCCGCCTGGTGCGTGGCTTGTCTGTCTGATTGCCAGTCTCACTCGGTCTGCCCAGGCGCGCATCCGCGCGCCGTCAGGGGCCCGGCCCGCCGCGGCCGGTCAGCAGACCGCTTCTTCTTCTTCTTCTTATTTTTCTTCTTCTTCTTCTTCTCCCCTGGAAGAAACCCCGGGGGCCCTCGCCCGCAGCCCGATTAATTTAATTAATTTAATTAACCCGTATGGATTACTTCAATTAATTGAAATCATTAAATTCAGTCGGCGGCCTGAGCCCGGCGCGGCCTGCGCGGGGGGGGCAGAAAAATAAATAAAATACATGAATTAAACATGAAACAACATAAATTAAATTAATTGAAGCAATGTCATTATTTAATTAGTCTGAAGACAATAAATAAAATAAATAAAATAATTAAATTGATTAAACCAATTATATATTTTTTTTTAAAAAAAAAAATATTTATTTTATGCACGCGGATCATGATCCGGGCGTCATGCTTTTTCCCTTGAGCAGGGAGGCGGCACAGCCAGTCAGCAGAGAGATTGCAACGACATTGTCACGAAATATCTCGTTCTCCATAGCTGTTTGCGGCTCGAGCTTTAGGCACAGCTTTCTTTTCAAGGTGCTTCCCTTTCACCCGCTTCCCCTTTCTTGCGCGGCCCACCCTCTTCTGCCATCCTCTCGAGGGTGGCATCCGGCGCAGGGCTCTGCGCCGCGGCCGCTGCGGCTGCGGGCGGGTGGACAGGACCAGATATAGACGCTCTTGAAGCGGAACGCGCCGTGTGGGAGATAGGCGACGTTATTGAGGTCGGCCTCTGGCACGAGGGCGATCAGTTTGGGGCAGGTTGTGGAACAGGGGTTCTACAAGTACTGGAGCATGGTCCTCGGGCCAGGCTCTTCGAGGCCAAGCTGCACGCCGTCGAGGGCGGCTACTACAGTTGGTGGCTCTTCGAGAGCTCGCAGCCGGCCAACCCTGGGCTTCACCGGGCTACGGCAGGGAAGGGGGGCGACGACGAGATTCTTTTCCGGGGCCGCATGGTTACGCCAGTCTACCGCTGGCGTGTTCTTGGCAAGGCCGGGGAGCGGCCCAACCTGGAGGCCGTGCCGTGGCTTACGGAGCCCCGCCAGAAGGAGATCTTCGACAACTTGGTACCGCTGGAAGGCGCCCCGGCCGCTCTGGACGGGGGCGGAGCCGTTCCTGCTACCCCCCGCGCCAGCGAGCCGCGTGATGGGGGTCGTCAGGAGGAGCACGGGGATGCAGCGAGGCCGAGGCTGATTGGTGGGAGGCGCCCAGACGACATCTCAGACGATCTCCGGCGCCTCGCGGACAGCGTGGAGAGAGGCGGCGTTCCGCGTCGGGATGCGCCTCGCGACCGGGATCGCCGGGGTGAGCAGGCGGGGGCGTTCAGTAAAGCTCCGCCGGCTCGTCCGGCGGACTGGGGCGGCCGCGGGCGCGACCCCTCGCGGTCGCCTCTGGCCCGGCGGCGTCGTCCTGACCCCGATCGCGGCTGGAGGGCCGGAGAGCATGACGATCGCGGCGACGGCAACGGCCTCGACGGCGAGCGGCGCCGGGGAAGGAGCCGCGAAGGTCGCGCGCGCGTCCGGGAGCGGAGCCAGGGCCGGCAGCGGCTCGTGGCGGCGCCGCGCGCGGCAACCCGGGGCCAGGCGTTCGCGACCTCAGCCGAGGCCACGGCGGCAGCGCAGGGCAACCGTGCGCGTCGGCGCCGGCACCGCAGGCGCTCGAGGTCTCCGTCCCGGGCCAGGCGGGCCAGAACGAGGAGCCGGTCATCCCGTGACCATTCGCGCCGTCGCTCATCTTCCGCATCTTCGTCTTTTCACGACGCCTTCTCCTCCAAGAGCCGCGACTCCCAGGCGCGGCTCCTGGCCTGGGCTCGGAAACATCCGGGCCTGTTGTCCTGCCGCTCCTTGCAGCAAATGGCGGACAAGGTCAGGGAGGGGGAGGCGATCGCCTGGGACAAGTACGAGCACCCAGCAGCCGCGAAGTCCTATTACCTTCGCGTGTTGAAGCCTCTCACGGGGGCGGGGCTGCGGAACAACCGGGAGATGGCCACTCTGACCGTCGCGCTGGACCATCTTGCCCTGGGAAGGACGGCCTTCGCGGCGGACGTCTTGACCATGAGGCTGAAATCAGTCGAGATGGCCAGCAGGGGCGGCCATTGGGAGAGGGCGCAATTCTTGGAGCTGGCGGAGAAGGACGACACAACGTTCACCAGCCAGGCGGAGGAGGCCATGGTTGCCCAGGAGGTGAGCACCCAGCGGAAGCTGAGCGGGGTAGGAAAAGGATCTGGCTCCAGCAGCGGCTGGGGGAACTACGGGGGCGCCTCGTGGGGCTCCGGAAAAGGGGGGAAGGACAAGGGTCACTACCAGGAGGACAAGGGCACGAGCAAGGGCGGCAAGCACACGAAGGCGAAGGGGAGCAGGACCAAGTGAGGTTACCCCTGGGCGTAGCGTTCCGTTTGAGAGCGCAGCTTGCGTCCGCCAGTGGGCGGGCCGAGTGGCAGGCGCTCGTTCGGGATGCTGCCGAGCGGTGCCGGGACTCTCATGAGGGTCTCGCAGTTTTGGCGACGGCAGTTTTGCATGAGCCCAGTCGTTTGGGGCAGTTTTGGCTGCGATTGCGCGGCGGTGGCGGCCGTGCCAGCAGGTTGGAAAACGGCTCTCCTCCCCAAGCGGCCGCGGGAGCTCCGGGGAGGGGGCTGCCAAGGCTCGAACTTCTGCCCCTCAGCTTGGACCTCGCCGAAGATTTCTGGAGAGAGCCGGGCGGTGCTCGCGGCGCGGGCACCGAGGCAGGCGAGGGAACCCTTCTCCTTGCCAAGGCCTCTTTGCACGCCTTGAATTACTTGTCGTGCGCAGGCTGGGCGGCAACTCCGGTGTGCTTGTCCCCCGCCCCGGCTCTGACTGGAGCGCAGCGCCGGACGCTGGCCCATCTGCGGGAAGCAGCTGCGGACTTGTGGGGCGCCTCCGTAACCCCCTTCGATGCCGGCGATGTCCGGGATGAGCCACGTAGCAAGAGGGTTGGCTACTCCGGGGAGGTCGTCTCTAGGCGTCGGGACTTGATCTCGGCAAAAGTTATTCCTGCATGGCCGTCGCCAGAGAAAGCGTGCATCCTGCCCATCGTCGATTTCGTGTCGGAGGAGCTCCGGGGCGATCTTCTGCACCCCGATCGGCGTCTCTTACCTCGCGTCGAGTGGCCCGCGGTCACGCCGCGCTCGCGCGTCCACGCGGAGGATGCCGAGTGGTATAGCTTGGTGCGCGCGGCCAGCGCGCGCGGGATGTTCGCGCCGGTCGACGACGGCAGCGTCTTCCGCGATGGGAAGGGACAACGGGTTTTGAACGGCGCGATGGGCGTAGACAAAATCAAGCATGTCGGGGGCGAGAAAGTTGAGCTTATGAGGTTCATCTGCGTCTTTGTCCCCATTAATGCGTTCTTGAGGCGCCTCCGGGGCGATAGTAGGCTCCTTCCGTATGTTGGCCAACTTGGGTTGACGGTTTTGGAGGACGACGAAATTTTTCTGGTAGATTCGGAAGATATGGAGTCATGTTTCAATTTATTTTATATGCCAGATTCTTGGTTGGGCATGTTCACATTCGAGAAGAAGGTGCCCATGAGCGCATTCGGAGGGGATGCCAACATCATGACCTATGTGGGGATGCGTGCCGCCCCGATGGGGTGGGTTGGCGCCGTGGACGTCATGCAGTTCATGGCCCGGTCGCTGGTGTTCCAGACTGCGGCTGTCCCTGCAGGGACCGAGTTACGCAAGGATAGCCGCGTGCCCTCGGACGACGTCGCCGTGGTGTGCATGGACGGTTTCGACCACTTGTCCAAGGTAAAAGTATTATTGGATGAGGTCGCGGAGGCGTCGCCTGGCGAGCGTCGCCCCCCGGCCATGGAGAGGTTCGTGGCGGCGTGCCGCTCCCGGGGGATACCCCTGAATGCAGGCAAATCGTTGGTCCGTGCGTTACGGGCCGGCATCCTGGGCGGAGAGCTCGACGGGTTGCGGGGGCGACTGCTCCACAGTAGGGAAAAGTCCTTGAAGCTCATAACGAAGTGCCTCGTGCTTGCAGGCGAGCCCACCTGGTCGGCAGGGGAGGCTCAGCACTGGTCGGGCCTCTTCTGCTTCGCGGCGGGTTCCAGGAGGCCGTTATTCTCTGTGCTGCAGGACGTTTTCCCGTTCATCCAGAACTGCGCCCTCGCGGGGGGAGCGCAGGTTCCCCCGGACAGCGTCCTGGACGAAGTCTTAGTCGGTGGAGCTCTGTTGCCTCTTGCCTTCGTGAACCTCCGCGCGCGCATTTCAGGCGTCGCGAGCACTTCTGACGCGTCGGAGAGCGGGGGCGGGGCTGCCGAGGCGACGCGCTTCGTCGACATGCTTGGGCCGGGCCGCCCCGAGCTCGCTGAGGCCTGGTCCGCGGGCCTAGCGGAGGAGCCGTTCCTGCAGCCGCGCCCCAAGGTTTACGCCTGCTCGGTTTGTGGCGGACGCGAGCCGGCCTTCCGACGTTGGGCCGCGTGCCCGCTGGGGTGCCCTGGGGATTTCTGTTCCCTGCAATGCTTGGCCGCTCATCGCGGTGGGCCGTGTTTCGGGAAGGGGATCCGCCCCTCGCAGTTTGGCGAAGGGCTTGCTGGCCCTGAGGCGCCGCTCTCGTGGGCTTGCGCGGTTCGCGGGGTGCCCGTCGCCCAGCCTCCAGTCGGGGGCCCAGCCTTTGCCTGCTGCTACGATGCCGCGCTCGCCCGAGAGCCAGAGTTCGATTGTGACGACGTCGCATTCGAGCATTGGGCCTTCCCTGGTTGGCACGTGCGCGGCAATGAACGGAAGGGGGCATGGCAGCCGGGCCACCACCAGCGCAGGACGCGGCGTCGTAACGCAGCGTTCGCGCGAGCCCTCGAGCGCTTGCAGCATCGTCTCCTCCATTGGGGGGTGGCCGTTGTAATGCATCCGCTCGGAGGTTCTGGGTGGGAACTCCCTCTCGCGGGCGTCTTGTTTCGCTCGGAGGGTGTGTTTTTTCACGACAGTTTGGCCGTGCTGCTTCGGTGGCTCATGCCGTTTTGGCTTGGGTATGTTACACAATTGCGAGGCTCTTCACCGCGCTTTCGACGGCAGCCGCTGCGGCTTACACGCTCGGGTGCTGCGCGGGGCGAGCGACCTCCCAGCCTGCTACATCGAAGAGGAGGCGTTCTACCCGTTCGAGTTCTGCGACGCGTACGCGAAGTTGGTCGAAAGTGCACTTCGCGAGCTTCGCATGGGTTCCCTTCCGGCTCAGCCAGGGGAGCGGGCTGACTGGGTAGCCCGCAGCCTGGCCGCCAGCACCAACCGTCTCCAAGAAAGCATGGTGCAGGCCGAAGCCGTGTCAACCCTAGATCGTATGATGGGCGCGCTGGCCCAAGGTCAGGAGCTGGCACATCTCAGGAGTCTTCTTGGAGTCACTGATTACAGGGGCTCAGATGTAAGACTTCTTTCCAGCACCCTCCTGGACGGGTCCCCGCAACTGCTGCCGTACCCCGCTCCTGTTTGGGATTGGCACGTGGTGCAGCGTTATGCTTGGCGGCAGACGCAGCACATCAACGTCTTAGAATTTATTGCATTTCTGACTTACGTCCGGGCACGCGTCTCCAGCCCGGACCGGCATGGAGAGCGGTTCTTCCATATATTTGACTCCCGGGTTGCATCTTGTGTTGCGGCCAAGGGGCGTTCGAGCGCGAGGGTGCTCAATCGACCCCTGCGGCGGTATGCGGCAGTAGCGTTGGCGGCTGATTTGTACGCGCTGTGCTCGTGGACCATCAGCGGCTGGAACTCGACCGATGCAGCCAGTAGGCTGCTGGAGGGGGCTCCGGTTGCCGACGATGCCGGTTGAAAGGCGCCGGGTCCCAGGTCCACGTAAAGCACACATAAAGTACGTCAACATTCAGCCGGTAACAATCGTTCGCTATCGCCGCGCCATTCATCGTTTCTTTTCTCATCTTGCTTGCAACGGAATTCGCATCCCCGAAACTTTCGAGGAGTTGGACAATGGAGAGTATATCGACCACCTTTACCAAGACGATTTGCCGCAGTATTGGGGTAACGACTTGGCGTGCGGTTTCAAGCGCCTCTTTCCCCGCTCAAAGCGAAAGCTGGAAACCGCCACGCTTTACATGACAAATTGGGCTCATTCATCGCGGCGCCGGCGAGCGCTGCCGATCTCCAGTGATATGGTCCAAGGCATGGCCACAGTCGCTCTCCTCAGGCACTGGCCTCGCACAGCGACCGCTCTGCTGGTCGGTTTCACCGGCCTTCTCCGATCTGGAGAGATTGTCGCTGTTACGAAACGTCAATTTACCGTCATCGGTGGAGGGGCTGCGGTAGTCATTGCACTCCCTGACAGTAAGGGGGCAAAGCGGCACGGCCAAGTCGAGCACGTTACATTGTACGACCCTTTGGTAATTACACTCCTACTTCGTGTCCTGACTCCGCTTGGCGATGACGAGACCCTTTTCCCTGGCAACTTCGTGGCCCTCCAACAGCACATCACATGTTTGGCTCGGTTCTTCGGTCTGGAGAGCCAGAGGTTGACCCCGTACTGTCTAAGGCGCGGGGGCGCGACCTGGCACTTTACCGCGTTTGGGAGTTATGACGCCACCCAAAGTTTGGGAAGGTGGGGTTCCTTGAAGCCCGCGCGAGGCTACATTGACCAAGCGATGGTTGACGTTGGCTCTTGGTCTGTGCCAGAGCAAGGACAAGAACGGCTGCGCCGCGCCGTCCATTGCCTGCCCCCCCTACTTGCCCACCCTGGTCGAGGTGGCGGGGGGCCTGGCTGTGCCGTAGTGTCGCGTGCTCCTTGACGCGGGATCGTCTCAGGGAAGCTGGCGGCAGTTGTTATTTCTTCTTCCTATTCCCTTGAAGAAGGGGGAGGTGGTCATGTGCGTGGGAGGTTCTCTTAAGGGCCTTCTGCGCTCCGCGGGTGGCCGTTGCCCGCAGGGGTGCGGTGGAAGCCCGAGGCTTCTCTCCCGCAGTGACCTCACAGCTGCGCTGAACGCGGCCGGCGGCCGCGCGCGCGCACTGGCGCGGCGACACACGCACAAAGCCTCACGGGTGAGAGGGAAACAAGCATATGTACACGGATCATGATCCGGGCGTTATGCTTTTTCCCTTGAGCAGGGAGGCGGCACAGCCAGTCAGCAGAGAGATTGCAACGAAATTGTCACGAAATATCTCGTTCTCCATAGCTGTTTGCGGCTCCCTCCTCCGCCCCGTCTCCACCTCTTCTAAGAGCCTCGTAAGGCTTTGGTGGGAGGGGGATTTTCGGAGGCTCGGAGGCCACCGTGCTGCGAGACCATGGCAGCAGGCTTTCCTGCTTTGGCGCTCATGCGAGTGGCCCTCACTCCTTGGAGTAGGGGGTGGCGGGCCTACCCGCTCTCTCGCGTGCTTCCCCAGGCGGTGCCTCTTAAGGCTTAGCCTTGGAAGCAGTGATCGGGATGTCTGGGAACACCCAGCGTACAGCAACGACTGCAGGCATACCTGCGCTCCCGATCCCGGCGAGTGGCCCCTGCTCCCTAGAGTATGGGGTGGCGGGCCTACCCGCTCTCTCGCATCAGTCATGTGCGCGGGAGGTTCTCTTAAGGGCCTTCTGCGCTCCGCGGGTGGCCGTTGCCCACAGGGGCGCGGTGGAAGCCCGAGGCTTCTCTCCCGCAGTGACCTCACAGCTGCACTGAACGCGGCCGGCGGCCGCGCGCGCGCACTGGCGCGGCGACACACGCACAAAGCCTCACGGGTGAGAGGGAAACAAGCATATGTTTTTTATTTATTTTTCTGGCCTCCCTGGAGGAGATCCTGCGGATCCTCATCCGTAGCCGAATTAATTGAAATCATTAAATTAATTCGGCGGCCTGAGCCCGGCGCGGCCTGCGCGAGGAGGCCAGGAAAAAAATGAAATAAGCGAGATAAATAATATAAATAGAATTAGTTGGATTATTGTAATTATTTACAATATGAACACAATAAATGAAATATAAAAATGATTAAATTATTACACTTAGTTTTATTTATGCCATTAATTTCATTTATTTATTTTTCTGATTCCCCCCAGGAATTCCTGGGGGCCTTTATTTTTCAGCCGAATTTTTTTCATTAATGTAATTAACCCGTCTGGATTAATTATTTTCACTCAAATAATTAAATTATTTCGGCGGCCTGAGCCCGGCGCGGCCATTGTGAAACGACGACTCTAGAAGTGCAGTTTGCATTTATTCTTGATTTTTCCCCCGGGCTGCGCCCGCGCAGCTTCGGGGGAAAAATGCGCGATGCAAGTTCTGCGTCGTCTTGGAGGCTTCTGGGGCCGTCTGGGAGGCCCGCCGGGTGAACGCGAGGCCGTCTTGGACCCTCTCGGGCCGTCGCCGGGGCCATCTCGGGCCATCTTGGGCGAGTTCGGAGGCAATCTGGACCCCCCTTTTGGGTCATCTTGGACGCTCTAACGGGTCGCGGCCCCCCTATGCGAATCAACTAAACTCGATAAGGGAGAACACCCCCATGCGCATCCAGCAACCTTGATCAGGGAAAACATGTATTGTCGTGGACTGCCCTGGAAGTACAGCTTCCTACTTACGCTGGATTTCCCCCCCGAGCTGTGTCCGCGCAGTATCGGGGGAAAAATGCGCGATGCCAGTTCTGCGTCGCAGTAGGAGAGCGGAGGGAGAGGAGGAAGAGTAGGACGAGAAGTGGAAGGAGGAGAAGGAGGAGAACGAGGAGGAGGGCGAGGAGGAATAGCAGGAATACGAGGAGCAGGGGGCGGAGGCAATAGTCAAAAGCAGAGGGGCCGCGGCTCCCCATGCAAATCAACTAGCCTTGGTCACGGAAAAGACGTACTGTCGTGGACTGCTCTGGAAGTGCAGCTTTCATTTATTCTGGATTTTTCCCCTTGGCTGCGTTCGCACAGCTTCGGGGGAAAAATGCGCGGCGTTAGTTCTGCGTCGCAGTAGGGTGGCCGTCGGAAGACCGAAGAAGAAAATGCACAACCCCTCCAAACATTTTTGGGTGATCGATGATTTGGGCCTCTTCGGGGCCTCCAAGAGAAGTTGTTGTTGGCCTCTTGGGCCGTCTTGGAGGCCTCTGGGGCCGTATTGGAGGCTTGTTGTGTGAACGCGGAGGCGTCTTGGACCCTCTTCTTGGGCCGTCGTCGAGGCCATCTTGGACCATCTTGGGCGAACTCGGAGGCAATCTGGAACCCCCTCTTGGGTCATCTTGGACGCTCTAACGGGTCGCGGCCCCCCATGCGAATCAACCGGCCTCCTGCTCCATCATGGTCTGGTCACTTCCGCCTGAGCCATCCTCGCAACTCTAGATTCAGAGACGCCCTGAGCTCAGGCATTCAAGCCGTTTCGCTTGAAGCATTCTCGCAACTCAAGGTTCCCAGATGCTGAACTCGGAGATGCATTGGCCCAAGGTTGTCCGGCCACTTACGCCGCGATTTGTATGTAACGACTCGCATATACTGCGCGTCTCGTATATGTACCGCCACTTGCCAAAATTACAGGTTCACTTGATTACCCATTTCTGTGATAACAGGTTTGCCAGATACCTTGTTTGCCCGATGACGGGTTTGCCATATAACATGTATGCATCATACAACACGTTTGCATGATAGCATAGCTGCATGATAACATGTTTGCCAGATGACGGGTTTGGAAAATTGCAGGTTCGCTTGATGACGCGTGTCCGTGATAACAGGTTTGCCAGAGACATGGTTGCCCGAAAACGGGTTTGCCAGATAACAGGGTTCACCACTCATCACATTTTCCGAAATACCGACTTGCAGATGACACATGTGCCAGATAGTATGTATCCCGTAATAACAGACTCGTCATATAACAGATTTGCCAGATAATTGATGATAGGTCGACGCGCGTGCAATTGCAAAACATGTTTAGATGGGTTGCCTTGTATATGACTGCCGTTGGCTCAATCTTGTATCTGTGAGATCTTACTGACGTGGCTCAGCTTTGCTGGCCTGTTCACTTTCCGCGTCTTGGCGTGGCTCAGCTTTGCTGGCCTGTCCACTATCAGTAACTGTAGGACCAGCTTTGCTGTCCTATCGTCTCGTTGTCATCAATGGCCGCTTCTGTCTCTCGCCAGATCCTGGTGCGTTTCAACCACTTGCTGCCCGACATCGCGGCGCGCGGTGCGCCGCTGGAGAGGCTCGGCTTCGAGCCTGGCGACTGGGGCAGCGGAGTCGCCTCGGCTGTCGCCGTCGACGCGCGGGACTTGGCCGCGCCGCTGGAATACGGATTCAGAGCGACCGATCGCTGCGCCAAGGTCCTTTCCGTGGCGGTGGTGGCGTTGAGTCGCCCAGTTCAGTGGCCGACCATGAATGCCATCGCCCAGCCGCAGTTGGGCCGCCGAACCGTTAAGAGCTGTCCCCGGTGGGCGCAGTCGCGCGCGCGCGCAGTGCCCGCCGGGGAGGTGGCGCGAACAGTGACCGCGCTATCCAGCCAGCCCCGTCGCTCGAGCTTGGCGGTCGTCCTGAGCGACGAGAACGCTGCTGGCATCGCGTCGGCGCTGAGCTCCATCTGGATGGCGATGCAGGAGCAGATGCACGGGCACCGCGCGCAGCTCAAGACAGCGCTCCGCGACGAGGCATCAAAAGTGCGGGCGCTGAGCCAGGTGATGGAGCGAACTCTTCGCGGAGGCGCGCCCGTGCAGCTGGGCTTCTCCGACTTGGAGGAGTGGTTGGCATCGAGTGACCCTTGCCGGTCGCGCTTTGCCAGAGGCGTGCGAGGCCTCGGCGACATGCTTGGCGACCGCTGCACGTGCGGCACGGTTTCTTTCCGCAGTCGCCAGCCTCGCTTCGGCGACGTCGCGCCCATGACAGAGTGGTTCCCCGACGCGATGCATCAGCTGAAGAACTCCGCCGTCCAGGAGTTCCTCAGCGGGGACATCGCCTACGCCGGGCAGGGAGGTCTGATCCGAGTCAACGGCGCGCTCGATGACGACGACTCCAGCGACCTCGTGCACCTGGTGGTTCCTGTGGACGCGCCCTTGAACGTCCGCGATCGCATGGCGCTGGTGGTCGAGGAGGGCGCCCTCAAGGCCGCGGCGGAGAAGATTCTGGACATCACAGGCGGCAAGAAGGGGCCGTTGTTCGCGCGCGCAGCGCACTTCGGCGAACTCCACATGCGCGCGTCCGCGGTGGGCGAGGATCGACAAACCCTTCGCCTCCAGCGAGGCTCGTTCGCATCTGGCCGGGTGCTCGTCTGCATAGGTGATTACGTCGGGGCAGAGTCCAATGCCATCGGAGTTCTTCTCGGGAGCCTGGGCGAGGTGCCGTCGCCGGCCTGCCGCGCGCTGCTCCCCGCCCACTGCTGCGCGGCCGAACTCGAGCCCGACGGCGCCAACCATCTGTCGGGGCTGACGACGGGCGCCGCGGCAGCGGTCGCTCAGAAATTGGTCAAGAACTTGACGGCCGACCAGATGTCCCTCGTAGAGTGCATGGCAGCCTCCAAGAGAGGCGCTTTCTTTTGCGAGGCGTGCCCAGGCACTGGCAAGTCGCTCACCGCCGTGGCGGCGCTCCTCAGTGCCCGCGACGTTTTCGACGAGAAGGTGAAGGGCGCTGTGCTACTGCAGCAGCGGACGCAGCGAGACGAGATGCTGAGTTTGATCCGCAGCGCGCTCGACGACCCATTCGAGGCCGCGGCGATCGGCCGCCCGGCCGGCGATGATTCGTCCGCGGACGAGGGCCATCTCGACCTGGCGTTGCTCCGCGCGTTGGACGACCGCACCGAGAGCATCAAGAGCCGCATCGACGACCTGCGGGCACACTTGCAGACGGCGCAGGAGCACTTCGATCTTGCCGCCCCCGATGGCAAGGAATGGGAACTCCAGAGCGAAGAGATGCTGGCCTCGACGTTTCAGTACCGCAACCTCGTGGAGGAGGCCAGGGGCGCGCTCTTCGGAGGAGTCCGCATATTCGTCATGACGGTCGACTGCTTCCTGCAGATCTGCTGCGGCAGAAATTGGTTGTCCCCAGTCTTCCGGAAGTTCGAATTCAGGCTGGGTGTCGTGGACGAGGCTCACCAGATGGATTTCGCCCACTTGCTGCCCGTCGCGCATCGGCTTGGCACTGCCTTGGCAATGTTCGACAGAGCCCAGGACATCGAACACTCGAGGGCCACAGAGTTTCTGCGGGAGCATTCGCCGCTGAGCTTCGGGCAATATTACGCCTGGAGTCAGGCGTGCCATGGGCCTTGCCCGCTGCGCCTCTGGGACTACGTCCCACGTTCCCACGTCTTTACTCTGTCAGTCACTTGGAGGTTCGGGCCCCTGCAGTGCAAGTTCATGCGGGACTCCTCCAAGGAGTACGGTCGCAAGGAGCACCCGCTCATGTGCGCGCTGGACCACGACGATCGCGAGCGGTACGCGAACCTTGCAGATGTACCTCAGACTGCCGTGAGATTCGTGCGCTACTCGGACACGCGCTGGTTTCCGGCCGTGACCCGCGGCGTCCTCGCTGCGGACGCCGAGGCCATCGGCTTGGGCGCGCGCCGGAGAGCGCCCGACCGCGGCGGCGGCGCGGAGGAGGCTCCGCGGGCGGCTGCCTGCAAGCCTGTATTCGAGCAGATGCTGTTCGAGGGCTTGCTGTTCCTGCGCGCGATGGCACTGGGCCGCGTTCTCGCGCCGGGCGGCACTCGCTCGGCAACTATTGCACGTGGCACGAAGGCGATTCTGACCATGGTGTGGGCCAACGACGTCAGGGTGAACTTCGACGTCGTCGTGCGGGGCGCCCTCGAGAACGCGGCGCCCATGGAGTCGTTCGGCATGCCCGCGGAGGCCTGCGACGCTCCTCGCCCGTGGAGAGTTCTGAGGCCAGAAGCCGCATCTGGAGCTGATGCGCTGCTTCAGCAAACCACAGTGTTCCCCCGGGACTTGGGCGCGTTCGACGTTCAGGGCAACGCGCGGGATGTGATGCGCAGGAACGTGGGCTTCACTCGAGGCATCCTGTTCGCGTCCTCCCACGAGTGCGTCGCGCGCTTGGAGGATGGCCGCGCGGCGCCGCACTGGAAGGCGCACTTCGACGCGAGCCAGCGCGATCGCGCGCTCGTGGTCTGGGGGTCCCCATGCAAGTCGGGCGGCCCGACGCGGCCAGTAGACCCGCAGTGGATCGACAGGAAGTGCGAGCTGGAGTGCGCCAACCGTTTGTTCAACGCCGCCAGGGCCTTCCTCTGGCCGTTGCCGAAGGTCGTGGCCGACATGCGGATGGCGGGTCCGTGGCCTGCGAGTTGCCCCCCTCGCTGACGCTCGCGCAGGCGATCCAGCTCGGGCGCGCGAACCTCTTCGACGACGGCGGGGCCCTCTCCGATGTCACGCAGTCGCCGACGCCGAACCCGGTCGACGGCGCGAGCTGGGTCAGCGATTCAGACATGCATGGGCTGGCGCCCGACCGCGAAGCTCTCCAGATGTCTCTGCCTCAATTACTGAGGCCGATCGGAGTGCGCGTGAGCAACGGCCTGGCCACCGTCACCGCGCACTTCTTGGACGCATCGCCCCGCCCCGATGCGTCCTGTCCAACTCCCGAGGTAGCGGCGCGCGTCGCCGCGGCTGGTCGCGTGGCAGCGCTGCAGTCCATCCGGCTGTTCCCTGAGACATTTTCAGAGGGGCGCCCCATCTACGCCAGGCTCCTCCCGTACAAGCGCCTCCGCCTCGGGGGCGACGCAAAGGAGCAGGGCCGGGGGGCGCGGACAGCGCTCGCAGTGGCGCTTGCGAAGGGTAGCGCCGAGACTCGGGACGTCGCCCCGTGCCAGCACGTCGGCAACCCCGACGCCCTGCAGCCGCCGAACACAGGGCCGACGTTGTTCAAGAAGATGCCGCTGCACGTCGCGCATTGCGTCCTCGCGACGATGCACTTCCTGGCGGGGGCCTTCCTCGACGACGCCGCGGTCCACGTGCGACCTCGCTCCCTTTCAGAGGATGATAAGGCTGCGGCTGCCGAGGTGCGAGACGACGTGGTCTACTGCGTGAGCTCGATGGTCACTCTGCTCCGGCGGCGCCCGGGCCTGACTCGGGACGCGGTTCTGCCGCTGGCCTCGCCTTCCGCGGCGGCGACGGCGGCGCGCGCCGACCTCGACGACTCGTTTTAGCGTGTCCTTTGCGACGGCACTTGCAAGTTGCTCGAGTATCGCGCTGTCACGGGGGACAGGGTCACCCTGCCGTGTCCGTTCTGCGAAGTGTGCCCTGTGTGCGGCGGCGCTGAGACCTGGGATAAGTTCGACTCCCAGCTCCCTTGCCCGCTCTGCGTGGACTGCGGCGCAGCAGAGCCTGCGGTCTCAGAGTCTCAGCTGTCGCGATCGTCGTCAGCAAGCCACGTTGCATGCAGCTTGCCCGCTAAGCCTTGCCAGACTAGCCGTGGCAGTGCTAGGTGCGGAGCACCGCCCCTGCTTAATTCGGCCTTGCAATGCTGCGCGCTAGATGCGCGTGCGCTACCAATGATGGCCGCCGAGCCAAGTACATTGCATGCTGCGCCTTCCCTGTGCTGCTGCTAACTTTCATTGGTCCCCGTGGAACTGCCCGGGAGATATGTTAGAAAGCGAAATACAGCCTAGTGCCAATCGTAGGGCTATGGGGCTTTCAAGCGATAGGGCTATAAGGGCTTTAGGGCTATCGGGGTATTTGGCTACAGGGCTATAGGGCGGCAAGATCAGGGACTTTTGTCCGCTCTGCGAGACGTGCGTCCTGTGCAGTGGCAGCGGCTGCTGGCCCGACGATGCGACGCCGTGCCCTGCGTGCGCAGTCTAGAGGTTGCTCAAGTCTGCCAATGCCCTGGCTCCTAAATTTGTTTCCGAACCTTGACTCCGCGCCCGCCCTCCCCGCTCGTGAAACGCGCGGGGGCGCAGGGGCGCCTGGTACAGGGCGTTGCTCGTTTATAGATGCCACTGTATATAGCATTCGTTGTCCGGAACTTGCCTTGCATGCGGCTACCTACTGGGTAGTGATAAATGGCCACATTGCATAGGGCCACATCTGCTGTGTCATAAGCCATACTACCAGATATCAGGCATGCCAGATATCCAGGTTTATCTAGCAACGACTTTCCCCAAACACAGAATAGCACATGACGTTTGACTGCGTTCGCGCCAGTCCGGGGGGAAAATGCACGGCGCGACATCTATTGCCTCGATGCTTAAGTCATCGCACCAGGAGGTAGCGAGGAGGCTGTCATGGGCCGTCTTGGAGCCATTTGGGGCGTCTTGATGCCATCTTGGTTCGTCTGGGCGTCGCCGCCTCTGCCCCTTCAGTCGCCGCCGCTGTTCTGGAGCACGGCTGTTCTAGTTCAAAACCCACTTACATAACATATCACATGATACATGCGGCAGGGTTTCGTTCCAGTGAGTGATATGCGAGAGAGTTTTTCGTCGTCGACGCGCGTGATACGCGTGACATCTCATCTCATATGTGGTCGTATATGACCTGTTCTGCGGGATGTTGGTCAGCGAATGGATTTGCTCGGTGACGGATAACAGATTTCCGCGATGTCATCTGCAGACTGTCGTCGTTTGTGCCGTTCGTCGTTTCCCGATGTCGCTGCGATCTCAGCATCGATCTGTCGCTGCTCGCCGCGCCCCGCCGCCGCCCGCCGCTCCGCCGTCGGCGACATGGCGGCGCCCGCCCCGCTCTATCTGGACGCGGGGACTCGCGCGCCAGTGCCCCGGATTACAAACTATCGCAGAGTAGTTCGGTTTTAGATAGTGGTTTCAGACCGCGAATCGGCGAGCCCCCGCAGGTTTTGAAACTCCCTCGTTCCGTGGGTCTCCAGTGTTTCCGGCCTGGTCGGAGCAGGCCACTAACGGCGGAACTTGCGGTCGTCTTGACAAGTCTCGCCCGAAAAAAAAACGCTGATTTCGAAGATCGATGTTTTTTTCGAACATCTCGAAGATCTCTCGGACGCGGGAATGCCCGCAATGAGACATCTCCTTCTCGACATTCAAGAATGCGTTTTTTCCGACGAGTGCCCGAACGTATCGCGGTCGGAGAATGCCCTTTTTGTTTTTGGATGTTTCTGGCGAGACTTGTAGGAGGGTAGGGGTTGAGGGGCTTTCCGCTCATGCGACATTCAAAGGGAGTCTCGAGTGGCTTGGTTCGGGGGGGCTATTTGTTTTCGAACGACGATTGCGAACAACGGAGCTTGGTATCCTTGGTATCCTCAGATCAGTTTGGTGGCTCGAAGCAGATCCAGAGGGAGGTTGGCGCTGCCTGTTGTGTTACGCCAACAAGCGCCCGTACGTGCAGGACAAGGTGAACGACGATCACGTCCTCGGAGACCGCCACTCGTGGCATGGCGATCCCAGGAGCCAGGGAACGACAAGAGCGCATCATGTAATCCCGCACGTGTACATTGCTATAACAGAATCGAACGTTCACTTGTCTGCAGGTTGGCCAGATATCAAAGTGTGCCAGGTAGTAGATTGGCCAGATGTCGGCTTTACCTGATGACAGATCTGCCAGATCAAACATTTGACAAACCAGATCTGCAATATAGCAGATTTGACCGACGCCAGAATACCAAGTAGTATGATCATCATTTTACATATGTAACATAGCATACTTGTACCATTCATGATGCCAATTGTTCCGATCTATACCTTAACAGTGTCTATATCATTTGTATTGTGCCTGTCTGTCTGTCTCTCTCTCTCTCTCTCTCTGTCTTTTGTTATCCAGGGGTATCGCCTCGAAACCGCCAAGTAAGCTTTGTGTAAAACGGACTATCAAAACTCAAATGCGGTGTCCTCGGTGGGGCTCGGTTTGAGTTTAAGATGGAAATGAGCGCGGTGATCTCAGCGAGGTTTCTAATGCCCCCGAGCAATTATCGAGGCCACCGCGTGCATTTTCGAAGGCCACGACCCCCCTCTGCATTGAAAAGTACAATTTACGTTGGTATTATGGATTCTGCTGTTTTCGAGGAACGGCCACTGCGCCCTGTGGATCCACAACCCGAATCACTTTTCCGTGCGGGTCAGGGCGCCGCCGCCCCAGTTGGTCGACGCGGCCCGGGCGGCGAGGCCGCAACCTGTTCCAGGCGGCGCGGCGGGGGTGGGCCCGGCGGCGCTTGCGCTGGAGAACCCGGCGAACGCGCCGGCGCCCGCAGACTCCGACAGCGGCGGCGGGGGCGCCGCGGCGGCAGCGAGCACGGGCGGCGACGTGGGCGCGGCGGCCAGTGAGCGCGGGGGCGGCGCGCGCACAACGATCCAGCGCATCTTGGCGCTCGAGGATCGCGTCGCTGCCCTCGAGGCAGCGCTCGCGGCCGTGCGCATTTCGCTCGGCGAGTGAGCACGCGCGAGTACGTCCTCGATTCTCGTTCTTTGGTGACGTGCTTCGGCCGACCACCTCGCAAGCAAGACGGCCATCGCGCCCTCGCGCTACTCATCGATACTAGCAATAAAGAGGGTTTTCGCTGTTCGAGTAACTGTGTTCCCGTCAGTGCTGTTATGTCCTGTACACGGCTTGATACGTATGCCAAGAACGTGGCATTACCTTTCGATGGCCCTTTCTGCATGCAGCATGCATTGTTCTCAGATTGCCGTGCATGCGGCGTACCTGCATGGTATTGCGAAACCACGCACTTGCATGGGGCCACATCTGTTTTTGTCATATTGCCCTGGGGAACCGCCTCGCGCTGCGAAGAGCGCTGGCCAACGAGGGCGCGGACGTTTTTTTCTCGACTTTGGAGGGGGGGGGCCGCGTAACGTGTTCAATTCGGTGCCAGCGGGGCAAAAACATGTGTTCTAGCTCCTCGATTACCTCGATGACTCGTGTATGTGGCGTTAATGAATGTAGTATGGTCTGATTTGTGTATAGCCACTTTGTATTTCTAATGTTCTGGATGCAAACTTGGAGGCGATCTGGAACACCCTCTGGAGACATCTTTGACACTCTAACGGGTCGCGGCCCCCCATGCGAATAAACTAGTCTTGATCAAGGAAAACACGTACTGTCGTGGATTGCCCTGGAAGTACAGCTTTCTACGTATTCCGGATTTTCCCCCCGGTCTGTGCCCGCGCAGTTTCGGGGGAAAAATGCGCGATGACAGTTCTGCGTCGACTTGGAGCCTTCTGGGGCCGTCTTGGAGGCCTGTTGGGTGAACGTGAAGGAGTCTCGGACCCTCTTGGGCCGTCGTCGAGGCCATATTGGACCATCTTGGGCGAGCTTGGAAGCAATCGGGGACCATCTCTTGAGACATCTTGGACGCTCTAACGAGTCGCGAGCTCAATACGTCATCGACAACGTGAACGCCGAGCTGCCATGGAAAACGACGCGCGAGTTCATCGCAGCTATCGCCGCGCTGAGCGCATTGGTTCCAGAAGAGCTTGCTCGCCGCACTCACGTGAATAACGCTCAACTCAAGAGATTGCTTTACAATGCGACCGCCCCAGCCCGCATGCAATGGTCCTTCAATAATCAGCGATTCAGGCATTCCTTGCCGGCGGCGCGCTCAGCCCTGTTGGGGTCTGGCACGTCCGTCAACGAATCCTTCAACCACGAAATCAACGCGTGGTTTCGCAACCAGGGAGACATCTACGCTTCGACGGCGGAGCTGCAACTTAGGATTGGCTTCTTGGGCGAGCTGCAAGCCCACAATTGCGCGCTGCATTCGCCGACGCTGCGGCAGCTGCGACAGGCCAACGTGCTATCGCGAAGCATTATGGCATGGGCTTTCCCAGTGGATGATTGGAAGAGGTACTGTGCGCTCCTGGAGCAGCGCGGCGCCGACATCCCGGCGCCCGCGCGGCTTCCGCTCCGCGAAGCCCGACAGAGAGTCGCACGGCTGATTGCCGAACGCGCCGCGTGCGCTCGGGGAAAGCCAGCGGCGCGCGAGGCCGCGACTGCCGGGCGGCGCGGTGCTCAGAAGAAGCCCGCTGCAAGGGCGCTCTTGGACAGTCTGCGCGATCGCAGAGTGCCTGGGATCAAGAGAACAGCTTTCACTTTGAAGCGCAAGCCCGCGTCGCGCGGCGCTGCTGGCGGAGCTCCCACCGCGCGCGGACGCCAGCGGTAGCTGATGCCGATTTTTATCTCTTCGTCGGCGTTCAAAGTTTCCATTCCGTGCCCTTCCTCTCCCTATGCACACTTTCTCTGAGTCGGTCTCGGAACCATGTCTTCGGTAGAGCCTCAAGACCTTACATCCATGGGCGCCTGATCAGAGACGTCGTCACGACAGTGACTTCTTAGTCGGTTGATTTTTCCCCAGAGCTGCGCCCCCACCACTCCGGGGGAAAAATGCACGGCGCGAGTCCTACTGTCTCGACGCCTGGGTCGTCGTAGTAGGAGGAGGAAGCGAGGGGGCCACAACGACACTTGCCACAACGACGATGGTGATGATGATGGTCATGCTGGTTACGATGATGACGATGCTGATGATGATGGCGATGAAGATGCGTATGAGGAGCAGAACAAGGATGAGGATGAAAGAGAGCAGGAGGATGATGAGGAGGATGAGGGAGGGTGGGGAGAGGGAACCGGAAAGTCGGCGAAGGCCATGATGAGGAGAAAGGGAAGATGAACGACATAACGAAAGGGTGAGGACAATTACGAGGATGAAGAATGCTAAAAAGATTACAAAGCATAGCAAAACAGGAGGGATAAGGGTAGTGATGGAGTGAAAATACGGAAAGAGAGGGAACGCACATTATACCACAATCGTCCCTTCACACACACATATATATATATCGAATTCGGGCCCCATGGGAGAGGCAATCGACATGAACACGCGTAAAACACATATGATTCAAACCCCAGGAGAGGGGCGATATATGAACGCGGGCTCCGGGTCCTCGGGCCCCCCCTCCCCCAGATGGGATGGGCCCCAGGGTCTTCGGCCCCCCCCTGCAGATGGGATGGGGGGGGGGAGGAGGAGGAGGAGGAGGAGGAGGAGGAGGAGGAGGAGGAGGAGGAGGAGGAGGACGACGACGGCAATGACGACGACGACGACGACGACGACGACGACGACGACGACGACGACGACGACGACACCGACACCGACGCCGACACCGACACCGACGACAACGACGACGACGACGACAACGACGACGACGTCGACGGCACCACCAGCGGCGGCGGCGACGACGTCGAGCACCGGAGCTGTCAACATGACGCCAATCCCAGCCACACGCCACACCCACACCGCACCCACAGGGGGGGAGGGAGGGGGGGAGGAGGATCATGGCGTCACCCCCGCACACACCCACAGCAACACACCACACCCACACCACATCCACAGGGGGGGGAGCCACCACGCCACGCCCATGCCCACAGGGGGGGGGCCTCGCGCGGGGGGGGGGGGGGGAAGGCATTAGCATTGGGGGGGGGGCCCAAACCCTCGACCATATATGGGAACATGTGCACACCACGTAGGATTTGAGCCCCAGGAGGCTCCTTGGAGCTTCTTGGAGTGTCTCCTGGGGCCTCCTGGGCCCTCCTGGGGCTTACTGGGGCCTTATGGTGACTCCTCGGGCCTCCTGGGGCCTTCTGGAGGGAGCTTACTGGGACCTCCTCGGGCCTCCAGGGGCCTTTTGAAATTTGCTGAAGCCTCTTGGGGCATCCTGAAGCTTCCTGGGGCTTCCTGGGGCCTCTTGGGGCCTCCTGAGGCTTCGCCCGAAAGCAGGCAAACCGCCTGAGACATCCTCGCAATCTGAGGCCCTTGGGAGTGCTGAAGCCAGCGCCTCGCCTTAGACATCCTCACGAACTGCACCGGAAGAGATTGCTGGCGTTGGGCACGCAAGCAAGCAAACTGCTTGAGTCATCCCCACAGTCTGGGCGCGAGCGGGCCCGTGCAACACCCCCCATGCCGCACCCCGTGGGAGTGCTGAAGCCAGCGCCTCGCCTGAGACTTCCTCGCGAACTGCTCCGAAAGTAATGGCTGATGTTGGGCACGCAGGCGAAGCGCTGGAGTCATCCCGACAGTCTGGGCGCGAGCGTGCTCGTGGGACACCCCCTTGCCGCCCCCCCTTGGGAGTGCTGGAACCAGCGCCTCGCCTGAGACATTCCCACGAAGTGCTGATGCTGTGCATGCAAACGGGCTCGTGAGACCCCCCCCCGCCCCTCCTTGGGAGTGCTGACACCAGCGCGTGGCCTGAGACATCCTCACAGTCTGTCTGTGAGCGATTCTGAGCACGAGGGAGCCTGAGTTGAGCCTGAGTGGTAAATGCGTCTTGAGTGCGTCTGAGCGTGAGTGAGTCTAAGTGTGCTGAGTGAAGAGGAGGAGGAGGAGGAGGAGGAGGAGGAGGAGGAGGAGGGGGAGGAGGTGAGGTCCTTCAGCGGTGGGGAGAGCAATTTGAAGAACCCCATTTAAGAATATGGTGAACAAGCACCAGCGTCACCCTCCTTGTTTACCGCCATCGCACCGTGTGGGGGGCCATTCGAAGATACCATGCACTATCGGGTTGGGCGAATAGAGTACCAGAGTACAGAACACTCACACATAGTAGGATCGAATTGGGTAGAGTAGGGATGAGCAGGCTGTTGTTCGGCGCGTGTGGCGGATTCGATGGTTCCGTGGAGCACATCTGGGTAGCGTAACCAATACAGGAATCCAGTCGTGTAGAGTACAGTCGTGTCGAGTAAGGTCAGGCCGAGGGCATCACAGTAGATGATAAAGCACCACAGGGCAGCGTGAGTACAGTAGAGTAGAACAGGGCCGAGATACAGTGTTAGCTAGGCCTGAGATGTCTTTCATTCTGACGTATTCAACCGTAGAGTATGGTAGAAAGGGTGGGAGCCGCGTATACTCGAAGATTGAGTATCGCGGAGTCGAGTTGAGCAGCTTGCTCGCGCTCAGGTGGAGTAGACTAGGATGGGAGACTACTTGCGTGCTTTCCGTTGCCCGAGCTGTGCTGCGAAATCTCCGACACGGTGTCAGCGTTGGTTGGTACTTATTTCTGTGTTGCCGAAGGAAGATGCAAGCGAGTGTTTTAAAAGGGAGGCGGGGAGGTCAGGTCAGTGCCAGTCCCCGCCCCTAGCCCTTGGAAGATATTGCCTCTGACCTTTTCGCTCGCCGAAAGTTGGTATGGTTTCGGGAGAGGGCGAGTCTTCCACCTCGCCCCGAGTGCGCTCGAAGTTCCGAAACCGTTTCCTCTGAGTCGAGGCAGTTCGACACGACGGCACAAGCAAACCTGCGATACATGCCCACATGTGGTGGCAGTTTCACCGATGCAGGTGCAGAGAACGCGGAACGGAGCGATGAAGCAGGAAGCAAGGGGAGGAGAAGGGGGAGGAGGAAGAGCAGTGTAAACCCAACATTCATCAACTACGTTGGAACAAAAAACCTCCAAGCTTCCTCCTCATAGGCCCCTACACGAATTTATGTTCACTGCAGGACGGGCCCCGTTGGGAGACAAACGTTTGAATATCTTGAAGGGTGCTACAACACCATTCTGGGTGTTCCAACGCCAACCTGACTGTTGCGTCTTGACGATCCTGAATCGTGCCAGAACACCATTCTTGGGACGTCGACGCCCGGACTTCATGCAACGGTGGCGCCGACACAATCCTGAATCGTTTCTAAACACCGTTCTTGGTACGTTACCACCTAGGGGAACCCGCGAAACTCTAGCTTTTTTATATTTCATTTTGTAACGGAAAATAGAAACAACAACGAGGAAACGAGTGCGCGCGGCGCTGAGGCGATAGCCACATTTTGAAAACGGCCCGCCCTCAATCCGTTAAACTCTTGCAGTGGTTTTAAATGGAAGTGCGCGGCGCTAAAGCGAGAGCCACATTTTGAAAACCACCCGCCCTCAAGCCGTGGAACTCTTGCAACTGTTTCAGACGAGTACGTGAGGCGCCCAGGCGAGAAGCACATTTTGGAAGCGGCCCGCCCTCCATCTGTAAAATTGTTTTTTGTTTTTAAGTTTCAGGATTATACAATGTATGGAAGTCTCCAGCGAAACGCGCGGCCCGCCATTCCGACCGGCCCCGGGGTGCGACATGGAAGAATTGATTTTGAATTGAAAATGAGCGGAGGCGGGGGTGCGGTATTGTATCGCTCTGCGGACTTTCCTGAAAGTTGCTGCCTGGATTGTCACCGTGCTTCGGTTGCCATCCGCCCCACGGCAAGAATTGGACAAGGCCGCCTTGAGAGATCTTAGCACCGCGCTGTCCGAATGTTCTGGCTTGCGCTTCTCACTGGTGGGAAGACGCCTCATGTGAAGTCTGGTTCGCCTCCATCCTCGAAGGCCGATCCACGGGGAGCCTCAGTGCTCCCACGCCGCGCGCTCCACGATTGTCGCCCAGTGCGCGCGCCGCCTTCGCCCAGGCGAGCGCCAGCGTGGACCCGCAGGACCGCCGCTGCCCGCGAGCTGGTTCTTTTGCTGCCGGGCGGTCTGCGACGGGGGAGAAGGAGGGGGCGGCACGAAAAGTACTGCATGCAGCAGGTCTCTGCTCCACCGCCAGTCGCTCGCTTTCCTCGATGCGTGGTCGCCCTGATATTCTCGAGGCGCCCGAGCAATACAGGTACATGTAGCTGATTCGCTGACCCTCTCTTGCCAGCACCCCCTTTCGTTCACCCCGATGGTTCCTTCATCCTCTCCCGGTGGAGCCTAGGAACCGCAGCACCAGTTGGGAGGAAAGCGCAGGGGAAAGCGTGGTTGAAAAGGAGTCGCAGATAGTTCTCGCAGGCGGGCGGGGGGAGCGCAAAGCCAGTTGCGTCGACCTGTTGCCCGAGGTGATTGCAGGCAACATCAATTAGGACTGTGCGTCTTGGTGGCCTCTGGGGGCCTCTTGAGGTTTTCTTCGGGCAGCGGCTCGCAAGGTCAGTCTCAATTTCCTCTTGTCGGGCCTTTCTGGCTTCTGGGGCCGCCTGGGAGACCTACTGGGGTGTCATGGAGCCCTCCTGGGCCGTCCTGAGGCCGTCTTCGGAGGCTGTTGTGCCGTCTTGGGGCGATATTGGATGGGCCGTCATGGGCGTCCCCATGCTCGAAAACGCGATAACACTAAAACCGTTAAGTAACCAGGTGGCAATCAATTGTGTGTTTTACATTTGGAGGCTTATTCGGGTAATGTTGAGACATTTGGGGGGCTTCGCGGCACGTCTTGAGGCCATCTTGGATCGTCTTGGGGCGTTTGGCAGTCGTGGAGCCACTTTGAGGCAGTCATGGATCAATATGACGAGGCTTTTGGGGCCGTCTTAGCTATTGCAGATCTGGGGAAGGGGTAAAGGGCAACGAAATGTCCGTCCGTTTATTCTAAAGTGGGCGACATTGTTTGCCCGGAGTGTAAAATGCGTCAGGACTCTACCATAAAAACGTGTTGTGGTCGACGCTTCGGGGGGCGAATTGCTGCTTCGCAGAAATCAGACGAAACAGGAAACGCGAGGGAGCGACACAAACACACACGTACACACAAGCGCAATGACGGGCTTGTGTATCCATATGATCAGCCAAGCGTGAATGCCTCCAGTCACTACGCCGCTGTCTGTGTTCCATAGCCTTTGGCTTCAGTTCTTTCTGGGTGTATGCTCGACCCAGACCTCCAAGCCCTGTACGCTGCCGCGATAGCAGGGCTGCCGGGCTGGGCTGCCCTCGTCTGGCAGGCCGTGCGAGGGCGGGAGGAGTCCGCCTCTCCTGGGGGCGGAGGAGGCTACCCAGGGCACGAGGAGGAGTGCCCAGAGGTGGTCTGCGAGTGCCCAGAGGTGGTCTGCCCCAGACCCGAGTGCCCCGAGACTGATTGTCCGATCGTGGAGTGCCCGTCGGTCCCCGACATCAGGGAGGTGTACCCCTTGCTGGAGGACGGCATCTTCGCCATCCTCTTCCTGCCGCTGCTGGTTGCCTCAGTCGCGGGAGTGTTGCTCGGGTGGTGGTGTGCCCGGAGGACGCGTGGCCAGAGAGGAACGAACGACCAGCACACCAGCTCGACCGAGCTGGACGAGAGGCGGCGGCGGCTCGCCGCTGAGCAGGTAGCAGCCGTTCGCGCCCGTCGTGAGACTGGCCGCCACAAGCAGCAGTAGATATGGCAGCCAGGGGAGACTATATCCTTATTAAGTACAATGGGGTCGACGAGGACTTGTATCACGAGACGCTGATCACAGGGGTCAGCCCAGAAGATCCCACTGAGGTCACCCTGTACACCGCCGACCAGGATCACTATCAGTTCAATATTGCGCCTGGGGATGACATCGAAGCGGTGTATTGGATCGGGCTGCCCGGAGGCCGCCCCGCCCATGTGCCAGAGAATCAGATCTATCGTTTCCGACACAACGTGCAGCCCAATGAGCGCCAGAGGCTCTTCGCAGAGGCGCAGGGCATGCTGGGGGCAGCACCAGCCCCTCCGCCCGCCCCGCTGGCGGCCCCGATGCGGAACGTGCAGCGGCAGGGCTTAGGCCGGCCCGCCGGGGCGGCCGCCAGACGCGCCGAGCCAGGCCGCGTGTGGGTCTTCGCCGAGGACCACGGCCGCCACCAGAAGGGCGATGGCGTGGAGGAGCTCCCCGCGGGATCGGTGGTCCTGGGCGAGAGGGCGGTCGCCCCCATGGCGGACGGCAGCACGGCGTTCTTGCAGATGATCCCCCAGGACGGCATCGATGAGTTCAAGATGGACGACCTCCGGGTGATGCCCGTGAAGTTCGATGGCATGGGGAGGCGCAGGAGGCTCTTCCAGGATGGCGTCGCCAGCTTCGTGCCCGACGAGCCCGAGGGAGGCTTAGGGCTGGAGGGCCCCGGCACAGTGTCCTGGAGGTGCCAGACCTATGTCGAGAGGTCCCAGACGCCCGTGTCTCAGCATGCGTCGTGGAGGGCGACATCGGGAGTGTCGAGCGGGGACCGCAGCGTCTTCGAGCATGAGGTGCTCTCCGAGGTGCTCGAGAGTATGGTGTGCACAGACCAGCTGCACGCCCCCGCGCTGCGCAGTGCGGAGCTCGTGTGCAGGAGGCTCCAGCTGATCGAGAGCGCCCACTCCCTGAGCCCGTCGGCCCCCGACTACTCGGCCGCCGACCAGCACATGGGATGGGGCCGCCGCCGACAGGGCATGATGGTGGCCCCGCTGCTCCAGCAACACGTGGCGACCGCCCTCCGCGATGAGCACCAGGTGGCCAAGGAGCAGAGGAAGGCTCGAGAGGAGCGCCGCCTGGGCCGCCAGAATCACAAGAACAACAAGGACAAGACCTCAGAGGGACAGCGGTGATGCGGCCCCCTCCGAGGGGCGACGGACCTAGCCCCTCGGCAGTGACTCACCCAGGAGGTCCACAACTTTTTGATAGAGCTCGGCCACGAGATCTCTTTCCGCTCCCTCACGTCGATGAGCAGTCGGCTACTGAGGGTCATCCCTCACGCTCGGTGCGAAGACGCCTGGCGAGGAGGAGGTTTTTGGACAGGGCTACCAACTCTGTCATCAGTTCCTTGAATGAGATGCAGGGCTGCGCCGGGGTGCACGACGGTACCCCCGCGATGGGCCAGATGCTGTCTCAGGATGCGATACGCTGTGACGTCGCGTCCACTCCGCCATCCCAAACCTTGTACACCAGACACGGGGCCGTCCGCGAGCTCTTGTCAGGCATCGTTGACTATGCAGGCAGCGATTGCAGCACCACGGTTCGTCCCTATCGGCGGGATCAGGTTTCTCTTCCAGATCCCGGGAGGCCCTCGGCGGATCTACTGTCTACCCTCCCGGAGCCTGACCAGGATTTGCTGAAGTCATGGGATACTCATATGCTTGCTGACCCTGCTGACGTGGGGTTCTATCGAGAGTCGGGACATCAGTTTAGGTTGTACTTCGACGAGATTTTTAAAGCGCAGCGAGGAGTCTACGTTGAGTTTTTGAGAGACCTTAGCGACGCCAAGATGATTGGATGGACAGAGAAGCCTCTGAGCCTGGTGACCCCCTTCTTCGTAGTAAAGAAGCACGACAGGTTACGACTCATCATGGATTGCCGAAACACGAACCTCCTCTTCCGAGCACCCCCTGCCCCTGAGATGGGCACGGCTGCAGCTTGGGGCAACCTGGAGCGTCCCGAGGCTCGTCCTGGAACCGAGGTCGGCGGAGCTGACGACAGCGGAAGCGGCGGAAGCAAGCTCTGGGTGGCCCAGGCGGACGTGAAGGATTGTTTCCACTGCGTTCGCAACCTTCCAGAGCTGTGCCCGTATTTTTGCATGCCGCCGATCACGGAGGGAGAGAGGGCCGACGCTGGTATTGTTGGCCCTAGTGGCCTTGGGGATCTGGCACGTGAAGTATCGGTTTACCCTATGCTGTTGACTCTTCCAATGGGGTTCTCCTGGGCCTTCTATTTCGTCCAGCGTCTCGTGGAACACCAGTGCAGAGTTTCCTTGGCTGGGGCTGGCTTGGCTTTCAAGTTTCTGAGAGACCAAGCCCCTGCTCCGGATCTTGGGACCCAGTTGGCCGTTTTACCCTATTGCGACAACATCAATGTGGCTGGCATCAGGAGGGAGGAGGTGAAGGAGGCTAAGGATGTGATCGTTCGGAGGCTTCGTTTCGTGCAGTTCACTGTCCATGAGGAGACCGAGCCCGAGACCCTGTCGTACTCGCTGGGTCGCGTTATCGATGGGGAGTCCTGGGTGGTTCGTAATCGGTCTGAACGAGGGGAACGTCTTCGCAAGGTTTGTGAGGCTCTTGAGGGGGGTCAACCAGTGACGGGTAGGCAGATGAAGCAGTACCTTGGCCACGTGGTCGATTTCTTTCTGATTAGACGGGAGGTCCTCTCGGCGCTCAGAGCCTGCTACGATTTTGCGCAGGCGGCAGAGAGGAAGCCCCAGAGTTTATGGGCTTCTGCACGGCGCGAAGTTCGCTGGATACGTTCTCTAACTTTCATTTGCCTCGCTCGTTTGGACAGGCCGTGGCACGATACAGTTGTGTCGACTGATGCGTGCGAGTCTGGTGCAGGGATTGCGGTGCGCCAGGCTGACCCCTCAGAAGTAGCGTCCATCGGCCGAGTCCGTGAGAGATGGAGATATCGCTCTCGTCATCCCCTTCACTGTCGCCCTCGTCTGCATGCCCTAGGTGGGGACCCTCTTCACGATGTGGACACGGTCTTACCAGTAACCCGACAGGCCCTAGGGGAGGCTCCTGAGGACCTGGAGGTCAACCCAGGGTTCGACGAGATCCCAGAGGCCTTCATGGACCCCGACAAGTGGCACGAGGTGTTTGCTATGCGTTTCAGGAAGGAGGAGGCTATACCTATTCTGGAAGGTCGGGCGTCTCTGTTGGGGATACAGCATTATATGAGGTCGTCTCGGTCTTTTGGTAAGCGTCTTCTACTCGTGGGGGACCAGCTGGGGAACACTCTTGCTATTGGGCGTTCTCGGGCATCATCGTACGACCTGCTCATCATCATCAGGCGTATTGCTACCTACATGTTGGCCACTGGCTCGAGTCTATCTGCACGATGGACCCCCTCCGAGCTCAATGAGGTTGCCGACCGATCCTCCAGACGATGGGAGAGTGACGTCAGGGCTCCGAAGGGCCGCAGCGGCTCGGGCGCCCACCCGCCGCGCCAAGGGCAAGAAGACAGCTCTGGCGCGTCACGGGGAGGGCGTGACCTCACGGCTCCAGCGGCACCACCGGGGTTCCACCCCAGCGAGGCCTGTGGGCTCGACGCCGCTGCGCCTCCAACGCCAGGGAGCTGTGGAACGCATCTCAGGTCCTTCGAGAGACATCCGTCGAGAGAGGCGCCAGAGCATCTTCGGGGCCTTCGAGCGTCTTGCCCTGTCGGGCCAGCATTCCATTCTCGAACGTCACTCGATTACGGCACCCACGGAGGGCCTGTACACAGCCTGGTGGGAGGAGCTCCAGGATTTTGTGGCCATGAACGGCTACACCTTGGACAGCGTGAGGAATGCCGACATTGCGCTGGTGGACTTCGCGGACTACTTGTTTCTCGAAGGGTTCGAGCGGCCCGACCTCATGAAGATGTACGCCGCGGCCGCCTGGCACCTGGCCGGCCTGTCCCCCATCGGGAAGCTGCGTTTTCCGCGGTTCTCCCGTGCCGCTCGGGGGCTGGGCCTGCTGGCCCCAGCGCAGACCGTGCCGCCCGTCCCGTTCGAGCTGGTGTGCTGGATCGCCTGGCACATATACCTCCGCCTCCAGGACTGGACCATCCCGCTCTGCCTGCTGACCATGTTCGTCTGCTACTTCAGGCCCGTGGACGTCCACAGCCTGAGGGAGGAGGACCTGGTGCCGCCAGGAGGCTCGAGCACTCACTGGGTGCTCAACGTGCACCCGGCCCGCCGCGGGGAGACGTCAAAGGTGGGGGTGTCCGACGAGGCGCTGCTCCTCGACTCTCCGTACCTCCCAGGTCTGGGCCCCGCGCTGCATCGGCGACTTCGAGGCCATCGGCTGGCCAAGTTGTTCGAGGTCAGCGAGAGGGAGCTCAGCACACAGTGGGGCCGCTCGCAGGAGCAGCTCGGGTTGCTTCCCTCCCAGCGGTATCGCCTGTACCAGATCCGCCACGCGGGGCCATCCCACGACATCCTCATGGGGGTCCGCACGCTCCTCGACGTCAAGCGCCGAGGGAGGTGGAGCTCGGACGCGACCGTCAAGCGGTACGAGGCGGCGGGGTTGGTGCAGCAGGAGTGGGCCAAGCTGTCGACGGCGCAACAGGCCGCCGCGTCTCGCGCGGCCGTGTGGATGCAGTCTCAGGTGGGCATGTTCTCCGCCCCCAGCCCGGGCGGGCGCGGCGCTGGAGGACACCGTGGCTCCTCCAAGAGCTGTACTGCGGCACGCGCGGGATCCTCGACAGCGCGGGCCGCCAGGGCATCGGCGGCGTCGGCTGGGACACGGAAATCAGTTCAAAGGCCGACCTCTCGAGTGCGGCCGTCATCAGGAGCATCGCCCGCGACTTCCAAACGGGCAAGAACCGCTTCGGGCTGAGTGGGGTGTTCGCAGCTCTCTGGGTCGGTATCGTGTGCTCGACCTGGACTCGTATTCGCGACCGTCCTCCTCTTCCCCGATTGCGTGATGATGACAAGTTTTTGTTGGGGTATCCGCAGTATGAACGAGATTGTGACAGGGAAGCTGTGCAGTTGGGAAATCTTATGGTAGAGATGTTGGTAAAGTTGCTTTCTGAACTTTTACCTAAGAGAATCGTTGTGGTCATAGAGAACCCACTGACATCCAGGCTCTGGCTTCATCCTGGTATCCTTCAGTTGCGAGCTGATTTTT
>CAUYUJ010014522.1:159526-232495 GCA_963575745.1 Prorocentrum cordatum
GCTTGAACGCTTGGCTTGCTGGGACCCCAGGATGCGGGGGCTTTACATTTCTCTCTTTCCCCCTCAAGCTCCTTGGGGTCAAATTGGGGGTTGGCCTCAGGTGGCCCTGAGCCGGGGCCCCGGGTAGCCCCTCTGGGGCCCAAGAGATTCGCCCGCGTGGCCATGGCGGCGCGCGGCGCGAGGCGGCGCCCGCGGGGCGGCACGACGGAGGCCAGGCGCCCGGCGGCGCCGGCTAACGCTCGCCGCTGGGCGCCGGCTGTTGCGGGCGGAGTGGGACTGCTCGCGAGGGCGGCGGCGCTGAGCGCGGCGGCACCCGTGGGCAGCGAGCCCGTCGCGGTGTATTACGACGACGGGACGTACAGCGAGCCGATGGAGGACCAGGGCGACTCGTCCGTCGACGACGCCGAGGACTCCGAGGGGTCAGGACTTGGCGAACGAGAGCTATCGCCGGCGGGGGGGAGCCCCGCCTGGCGATCCGCCCGAGCCGCCGGCTGCCCCGCCCGGGAAGGACGCCACGATTTTTTCCCTCCCTGATTCTTCATCACACCCCTCGTGGATCGGAGGTTGGGGCCTCGGCTATCTCGGTTGGGAGAACCTCGGAAACCACACCTGGTCCTGGAGGGTCGAAGGGATGGGAGGTTGGGCTCACTCTTTCGAGACCCTCCAAGGCGCCGCCTCCGCCCAACAGGATTCGGGCTGGCTGTACTCGGACGGAGGCTGGATCCTATACCTGGTCGACAGTTGTGGCGCGCGCCTGTTCGGCGCCGCCCGGCCCGTCGTCGGCTGGACCATCATCGCGTTAAGCTGCGCCGGCATCATCGCCCTGACGGCCCGCAGCCTGCGGACCATCTTCGCGCCCTGCGCGTGGGCCTGCTGGGCCGTTGGAGCAGCCGCCGGCATCTGCCGCGCGCGCTGCTGCTGCGCCAGGCGAGCGCCAGGCGAAGCAGAGGCGGGCCGCCCCCTGCCGCCGGCCCCCCCGCAGCCCACGACGGTCGTTTGGACAGGGCCCGCCACTGGCCCCAGCACTACGACATCCTTCAACCAGAAGACGATCTGGGCGCAGGTGGCCGGACGCAAACCCAACGACCTCCTTGCGCGCGCGGATGGGCATGTAGCCTGGTTCGGGCTCGTCTTCGACAACCCAGAGCGCATCGGGATGAAGGGGGTCTGGATCCAGCGCAGCGAGGTCAAGGGCTCGAGCGCCAGGCCCCCCGGCAGAAGCTCGAGCAGGGCACGTGGATCCCATTGTGCCGTTGCGGGGGCTGCCAACAGAAGGGCGAGAAAGAGAGATCCACTGCGTGGAGTACGCAGCGCTGGATTCAGTGGCCATCGTCGACATCGGTGCCCACGCCCGGTTCGCCACGTGCCGGTTCTGCGCGCTGGCGGGGCGCATGCTCGCCATCGGGGCTTGCATGTCCATTGCCAGTTTGATGTATCTCCTCCACCTGGCTTGCCGTTGCGGGCGCTGCAGCCGCCGTCGACGCCGCCGCCGCGAATCGGCAGGCGTTGCGGAGCCACGCGTAGCCGGGGGCATGGCAGAGATCCTGGATCAGGAATCGGAGTCCGAGGTAGAGGTGGAGGAGCGCCCTTGCGAGGCCGTCAAGGTCGGCGCCCTCGACAAGGGCTCGATGCGCCCGCTCGCCCCGGAGGGCTGCCGCGACGCAGCTGACGCGACGCCCATGACCTTGCTCTGGGAGGGCGGGCGGGCTTCTGACCTGCCGCCCCCTTTCCGATGGCAAGAACGCGACGGTCTGCCTCTGCGAGCACCACGAGCAAGTGTACAAGGCCACGAGGCCTGGGGACAAGTGCTCGATCGTCACCTGCTTCCACCAGGCTGTGGGGTCGTCGGCCGACCGCCAACACCGAAAGTTGGGATCATTTTCGCCCACTGGGGACAACCACCTTTGTTGGTTGTGGTGCTCAATTCCAAGCCTCCAACCTTCGTGTCCGAGAGGTGTCCAAGACATGTTTTCAGGTGTCCCAAAGGGTTCCCATGCGGGCTCCAATATAAACTAAAGAAGGCTGCAGGATGCCTCCGAGTTGCCGCATGAAGCCTCCACGGCTTTCCAATGGGAACAGCATCCACCAAAACAGGATGACCAAACAGACCGCAGAGAGGGGGAGCGAGCAAGAGGAGGACACAGGAGCGACGCGGAGGCGAGAGACGCATGAACGAGGATGAGCGGAAAACGCAAGGAATAGTAGGGAGGTACTGAGGAGGGGCAGCACTGGTGAGGGGAGCGAGGACGAAGTGTGAGGGAGAGTGCGGTTAGCCGACAGCCGATTATTGTTGTCGACAGCCGATTATTGTTGCCGAGTAGAGCCGTCACGCAGATCCCGACGTCTTGGTCCGAATGTTTTCACAAGGTCGTTTGGCCCTTCCTGGTGGGTCCCGTAGCTGCTCTTGCTTACATGGTTGCAGTTCTTGTTGTGTGAGCCTGGGCGCGCATGTGCCACGAAACATGTGGCCGCGTGCGTGCCCATGCACGGTTTCCTAGCGCCCCGGCGTCCTGAACGCAGGCAGGGCGGAGGCTCTCCGCCGCCTTCGGCCTCCATGGGCCTCCCGCGCCCTTTTCGGAACGAAATGGGGCGGATCCTCCTCCTCCTCGCCCTCTTTCTTCTCCTCCCCGTTTTCTTCTTCGCCCTCCTCTCCCTGTTCCTCCCCCATCCTCCTCTTCCTCGCCATAACTGGCTTCATACTGCTGCCTCACTTCCTCCTCCTCTTCCTCCTCCTCCTCCTCGCCCTCCTCCTGCAGAAAGCACCCCAACCGTTGCCCCTGGCCCCCGAAGCGGCTGCCCCCGAGGACGGGCTCGAGGCCGAGGGAGGCGTCGACAGCGCCATGCTTCCTCCGGGCGCCGAGGACGAGGAGGCCTAGCGGGCCACCCCCAGTGGGACGGGAAGGGAGGAAGCACGAGGAGGGGAAAGGGAGGACGCGAACACGACAATGAGGACCCAACCGCGACAAGGAACGACCCGAACTCGACAAGACAGAGACATTCACGACAACTGTCAGCGACTGTAGGTGGGAGGCGGTCTGCTGTCGCCTTCCACGTTCGCCTCCCACTTTCGCCTCCCGCTTTCGTGTCCTGCGCTCGCCTCCCGCATTCGCTTCCCGCTTTCGCCTCCCCCTTTCGCCTCCCGCTTTCGCCCTCCACTTTCGCCTCCCGCTTTCGCCTCCCGCTTTCGCTTCCCGCTTTCGCCTCCCGCCCCCCGTTTCCGCTTTCCGCTTTCGCCTCCCGCCTCCCAGTTCCGCCCCGTTCGGAGGCTTAACACCAACACCAATGTCGGCGGTATGCCTCCACCGAGGGAATGGTGGTAATATTCTGGCTCCCTAGGCGGCCGAAAGATTACCACCACCACCAAGATCAAGGATCGTCGTTCCCCGGTGGAGGCAAACCCCTGTGTTGGTGTTGGTGCCCATTTCCAGGCTTCCAACTCCCAGTTTCGCCGAGGCGAAAGCGGCGAATGCGGGAGGCGAAAGCGGAAGGCGAAAGCGGGAGGTGAAAACGGGAGGCGAAAGTGGGAGGCGAACGCCAGAGGCGAAAGCGGGAGGCGACGGCGGGAGGCGACAGCGGGAGGCGAAAGCGGGAGGCGAAAGGGGAGGCCAGCAGGCACACGTCGTGCCACGGACCCGCGTCCCGCAGGCGCACGGCTCCTGGAGGGCAGAACGCCAGAAGGGGGTGAAGGCACAGTAGAGAGTGGAAGCTGCGCTAGTGCAGAGGTTTCCTCGAGCAGCTGTGACAAGGGGGGAGGGGGGGGGAGGGAAAGGGGGGAGGGGAGGGGAGGGTGAGGAGGAGGGGTTCGATGTTCGAGGATTTCGATTGTTTTCGTCCGTCCCGAGCTGTTTTCTGGCCTCGGGCTGCTCTCCGGCAGCCGCGCCTGGCCGAGAGCGTTCATGGGGTGCCCGGATCGTCCCGAACGGCCGTTGAAGAGCCGAGTTATGACCCGAGAACCAATAGGGGTGAAACAGGATGAGGGGTGGCGGGGGAGGCGGGCGCCGTGATCTGCCGATCAGACTTCCATCTGGACGGACGTAGCACCCCGCAGTTGCAGATAAGAGTGAGGGGGCGGCGGGGACGTCGGCAGTCTGCTAGACTTTGAAGAAGCCCGCCGCAGGCGCAAAGTTTTCAAGCTATACAACGAGCTCGCCGCAGGCGCCGATTTTTTCTAAAATGATGTAGGGGGTCGCGGGTTGCGTCGCAGGTGGGTCGCGAGTGGGTCGCGAGCCGGGTCGCGGGCCGGGTCGCGGGTGGGTTGCGAGCCGGGTTGCGAGCCGGGTCGTGGGTGGGTCTTGGGTGGGTCGCGGGTGGGTCGCGGGTGGGTCGCGGGTGGGTCGCGGTTGGGTCGCGGGGTGGGTCGCGGGGTGGGTCGCGGGTGGGTCGCGAGGTGGGTCGCGGGTGGGTCGGGGGCTGGTTCGCGGGGGGGACGACGACAACAACAATAAGCATAATCGTCTCCATGGATCCGTTTTTCAGTCACGCACCCAGCGACAATGAATGACCGTTCGGTCCCCACACTCTGACAATTATATATGTACGTATGTCTACCATTCGATCTCTATACCTGTTGATCTCGTTATTAACATGTACACTATATGTTTGCGTGTAGATTTGTGCGTCGCGATCTAATTGCTGGCATGTGTTTAGGGATATGTTGTGTGTATATGTATATCTTATATGCGTGCGCCGACCGAATTATCTGCCAGTTGGCACTGTGTCATGTTATGGCCCTCTATCTAACCTAGATAACGATATACGTGCATCCGTGGCCAGATGTCTACAGATCTACCTATCATTGTCCCCACGACTTGTGGCTCATTGGTACTATTACCTAAAAACCAATGTGTCGAAGACGCTTACGGCGAATCACCGCCGCCCCCTGCCTGTTGGAATCGCCCATGTGGCTGAGCGTTGTGGCAAGAGCTCTGCCAAACTATCGGACCATGTATTCCTGCAGCCGTTGTGGAAACCCTTCGGGGCAAATTTGGGGTAGGATGCAGGTAAGATCAGGAGGAGGAGGAGGAGGAGGAGGAGGAGGAGGGGTCATCTTGGGGGCACTCTTGGGGCCTGGGAGCCCATTGGAGGCATCTTGGAGTCCTCCTTGGGCATCTTGGGGGCCTTTGGAGTGTCACATTTGACCCAGAGTTTCATATTAGTTTGGCGCCACAGCGCCGTGTGGGGGGAAGTTTCGGTGAGTTCGTTTCCAGTTCACGCTGGCACTGGAGACACCGCGATCTCCGCGCCCGGGCGCATGTCCGTGTCGGGGTATCTGGTTTCGCAGATACGTTGGCCGCAGGGGTCGCCCAGCACTCGTGAAGGAAGGTGGCCCACTGCAAGCGCGTTCCCGATGCGGATTTCTTAGCAGTCGTTTCAGGAATCCAGACGAGTGGTTCTTTGGTCCGCAGAAATGTCTAAGTCAGGCCGCCGCTACTAGTAAGCTCCACGCGGACCCCTGCGCGAACTCTCACTGCCTTGACCGCGTTGTCCACGGCGCGCGCGAAGACCAGCACGGTCGATGACCCCAGCCATCTTTTTGACCAGTGTGTCGTTCCGACATCCAGCCATGGTAAAGAGCCATGTATCGCGAGTGCCAGGAAGGGTGCAGGTCCATACCACACGGGACCAGCCGCACCAGTTTTGGAGCCGGTGTTCAGCAATATTCGGCGCCAGCAGGCACGCCGCATGATTTTTGGAGCCCTGTAGTAGAGGCCTAGGCCACGTGGACATTGGCAGCCATGTAAGTCCCAGGTCATGTCCCCGTATCTCTCCCACCCATTCTTCCTCCGCCTCTTTCTCTCCTTTCCCCTCCTCCGTTTCTCATCTTTCTTCCTCTGTGGTTCCTTGCCCTTCTCCTCATCTGCCCGTCTCCCTCTCCTGTCCTTCTCATGAGGAGGAGGTGCAGCAGGATGAGGAGAAGTATGAGGAGGAGAAGGATGGAGCGGGGAGGAGCAGGGGCGGAAGTGGACGATGAGGATGAGGAGGATCCCCCCATAGGGATCTCGACGACCATCTCGGCGAGAAGTGGGCGACGAGGAGGGCGACGAGGATCTCGACGAGGACTGCGCGGCCGTGCGGACTGAACCAGGCTCACAGAGCGGATTGGCTTCCCCTGCCAAAGGAACAAGTTGTTACAATTGCAGGGAGGGCATGTTGGACATGTTTAGTGCGGGTGCCAGGGGGGAATGTGAGGTAGCAGGACAAGGAGATGCAGGAAGGAGCTGCAGCAGCGGCAACAGGAGGAGGGGGAGGAGGAGGAGAAAAGAGAAAGGACGAAGAGGATGACAGCAAGGAGGAGGATGAAGCAAAGGACGAGAAGAAGAATGAGGAGGAGGAGGAGGACAATTGCCACGACAACGAGAAGGACAACGAGGCGAGGAGGACGAAGGCAATGAGTTTCGAGGCCCACCTCGGGATGAGAGAGGTCTAGGAGGACGGAGGTGAGGAGGAGGGCAGGAGCAGGAGGATTGGGGGCTCAAGAGAAGGGTAGATGGAGATGGAGGCGAAGGATGCTGATAGGGAGCAGCATCGATTGGAGGGGGAGAGGAAAAGAGAGAGAGAGAGAGAGGAGGTGGAGGTGGAGGATGAGGAGGATGACGACGATACTCATGACGAGGGGGTTGAGAAGGTGGACAAGGAGAAGGAGGAGTTGGCGGGAAACGGGGAGTGGGAATGGTAGACAATCAAGTAGAAGGAGAGAGGGGTGGGAGAAGGAGAAGGCAGTGGTCTAAATGAAGGCTGCGGGGGCACGATTTGCCCGCTCCATTCGGTCCAAGCCCACCGATTCCGTTACGCACCATCCCCGTGACATTCTGTCGCCGCGTCACGGAAAGATGTCGCTAGGTTTCCCAACCTTCCTTGGTTGGGTATTCGTTTTGAATAGAGGGGTCGCGTCCTCCTGCAGCCCCCCTTGTGGTCGCCTTCCTCGGGGGGCTGCGGGGGCTGCGATCTGCGACACTGTCGCCACTTTCGAGGGGTGGGTCCAGCGGAGTGACGCACCGCGCGGACCTGAGCGAGACATCGCCGTCCCTGGGGGGCTGCGATCTGCGAAACTGTCGCCACTTTCGAGGGCTGCTGGTGGGTCCTGCGGAGTGAGGCACCGCGCGGACCTGAGCCAGACCTCGCCGTCCCTGGGGGGCTGCGACCTGCGACACCGTCGCCACTTTCGAGGGCTGCTGGTGGGTCCTGCGGAGTGAGGCACAGCGGGGATCTGAGCGAGACCTCGCCGTCCCTCGGGGGCTGCGATCTGCGACGCAGTCGCCACTTTCGGGGGCTGCTGGTGGGTCCTGCGGTGTGAGGCACCGCGGGGATCTGAGCGAGACCTCGCCGTCCCTGTGGGGGGGCTGCGATCTGCGACACTGTCGCCACTTTCGATGGCTGCTGATGGGCACTGCGGAGGGACGCACCGCGGGGATCTGAGCGAGACCTCGCCGTCCCTGGGGGGCTACGATCTGCGACATTGTCGCCACTTTCGAGGGCTGCTGGTGGGTCCTGCGGAGTGAGGCGCCGCGGGAATCTGAGCGAGACCTCGCCGTCCCTGGGGGGCTGCGATCTGCGACATGGTCGCCACTTTCGAGGCCTGCTGGTGGGTCCTGCGGAGTGAGGCGCCGCGGGGATCTGATCGAGACCTCGCCGTCCCTGGGGGGCTGCGATCTGCGACATTGTCGCCACTTTCGGGGGCTGCTGGTGGGTCCTGCGGAGTGAGGCGCCGCGGGGATCTGAGCGAGACCTCGCCGTCCCTGGGGGGCTGCGATCTGCGACGCTGTCGCCACTTTCGATGGCTGCTGGTGGGTCCTGCGGTGTGAGGCACCGCGGGGACCTGAGCGAGACCTCGCCGTCCTTGGGGGGGCTGCGTTTGTAAGCACTACGACGCCCTTATATCTTGATCGGGGCCCCGCGAGCCTTCCGATTGCTGCTCGCAAAATCACATGCGTCCATGTTACGTCATTGCCCGCGTTGTAGCAATATTGATGTACTTATGCCCCGCATTGCGCAAGGGTTGGGTACGTCGCCAGGGTGATTGCTTGTTTTGTCACAGTTGTGCATGCATGATTGTACACTTTCACAGCTTCATGGGGGGATGAGGTCGAGGAGGAGGAGGGGGAGGAGGAGGGGAGTCCGGGATGAGGCGCACCGGGGTCAGGAGGATCAGGAGGTTGAGGAGGACTAGGAGGAAGATGAGCAGCGCGCTAAAGAGGATATCGATGTTATTACTCGACGGGCCTTGGCCCAACAGGAAACAAAGAGGAGATGGAGGATGGAGGCAGGGGAGGACCAGGAGGAGGCAGGGGAGGAGCAGCAGAAGGAGCACGAGGAGGAAGAAGAAGCTCGTCTCGAAGCGGTCGCCCACCGTTGCCGCGCGGGAGGAGCAGCTGGCCGAGCTGGAGGCCCTCGAGGACGAGGACGGGGGCGCGGACCATCCGCTCCCCCCTGCGATGTACCGTCTGCCGCTCGTGAACATATAGCGGGGCTGCACAATGGGAGGCCCAACGGCCAGATTCGGCACGTGGGGTCCGCAAACAGTTTCGAAGGGCGCCCAAGACCATGCCAAGACCGCCTAGGATGCTTGCACAGCGGCCCGATTGAGGCCGCCTTGTGGGTACCGTTGGCAGTGGTTGGCTTTACTTGTCTTCCTGCATCCAAATATCATTCGCGCTTTCATTGCAATTACGATTGCAACTACGACAGTTGCGACTAATACGACTGCAACGACTACGACCGATACCACTGAAACTATGAGTACGACTGCGACTTCTATCTCGAGTGTCAATACTAGTGCCACTACTGCTACTGCTGCAACCTTGTCTCGTTTTGCGACATACATAAATATATGTCTACAAACATACATATACATATATCTATATACAACACTGCATTGGCGCTGCGCGCCATGCACCTTGGTCGTTTGGAATTCGCACGCTAGCGGGGCGCGAGCGTGCTGCGTACATGCGCACAAACCTGCGTCTATGAATGCATAGTACATATGTACGTATATATGCACGTTTGTATGGAGATGTACATGTATATGCAAATGTCCAGTGTAACTATATGTGCGCATACACATGCGTATATCAGGCGGTAGGGGCCTGACCAGTTGCTCATATCATCGCGCCACTAAAAGGCGCGAGGGTCTCAGGCAAACGTGGTCAGACTACCATGGGACAATGATCTGATGAGGTCTCAAGCGAAAAACAGAGCTGCGATGATGTCTCAAGCGAAAACGGCGGGACCGATGCGAAGCAAGGCGCTTCTCAGGTCGGAGTTGCGAGCATATCTCTGGCGAAGCGGATTAGACTATTTTCCGTTATCTCCTCTTCCTCCTTCCCTTTTTCCCTTTCCTCCTCCTCCTCCCCCTCCTCCTCCTCCTGTTCCCCTCCCTCTTGACTCTCCCCCCTCTCCGCTTCTTTTTTTTCCCATTATCCCCATCCCTGGCGGCGCGGCGCGGTGCCGCTCGGCCTCTCTGCGAGTCAAGCGGCAAAGGGTGAGAGAACCCCCCCGAATTAGGATTAGGAACGGTTTTTCTCAAGCCGCCAAGGGGGCCCGAAGGTAGTGCAAGAGGCGGTGCAGGATGAAGAGGAGGCAGAGGCTGAAGAGGACAGATTCTGTGGATATATGTGGAATCCGCAGCAGGGACTTGGGAGAGCGAGGAGAGCTGTTTCTGCTAGACCTTTGGCGGGGCGGAACGTGAAACATCACGGGGGATAAGGAGACGGAGGAGGAGGAGGAGGTAGAGGAGGAAGAGAATGAGGAAGAGGAGGAGGAGCTCTTGGGTCCTTCGGTGATTTGAACGAAAAATGACTTCGCTGCGCCATTGGATACGACAGCGACGACGACGAAGAAGGCGACGACAAAGAGAAGGAATAATGAGAGGGGAGACCGCTGCGTTGGGATCTCGTGGCGCGCCTCTCGGGGCCCTCTGGGAGGCAGTCTCTAAGCCTCTTGGGGGTGTTTTGGGGTTCTTGGGATCTGTTTGGGGCCTCTTGGGGGCCTCTCGGGGGCTCCTTGGGGCCTCTCGGGAGCCTCTTGGGGCCTCATGGGGCTCTCTCCGGGTTTCTTGGGGCCTTCTCGCGGCGGAAATTTTAGTTTTTGATTTTTTGGGCGCCCTCTTGGGTCTCGCTTGGGGCCGTCTCGGCGCTCTCTTGGGCCGTCTTGGGCGCCTCTTGGGCGGTTTCGGAGCCCTCTTGGACCGTGTTGAGGCCTTATTGGGGGCCTCTTGGGCAGTGCTGGGGCGATCTAGGGAGCCTCTTGGGCCATTGTGGAGCGTCGGGAAGCGGGAAAAGCGAGAAGGCCAAACACATCGAAAAACACAACGGAACATTAACAATTGTAGCCTCTCGGGGCTCTCTTGGGAGGCCTCTTGGGGGCCTCTAGGGGCGTCTTGGACGCGTCTCGGGCAGTCTCGGGCCCAGATTGGGCGTTTCGGGCCGATATTTGGGTGTCTCGGGGCCCTCTTTGGCCGTCGTGTTTTTTTTTTTCGCGTCGCATTCGCAGGACAGACACGGAGCACTCTGCAGGAGCGCCCCCAAAATTCGGGGAGGCCGAAATTCGTTTGGGGGGGAGGGGGGGGGGCACCGCGTGCCGCTTTTCCGGGGTCCCCGGCCTTGTAAAAGTATAGAAATAATAATACATTCATATACATTCATATATATATATATATGTATATGTATATATATACATGTGTATATATATATATATATATATATGTATGTATATATATATATATATATATATATATTATATATATATATATATATATATATATAATATATCGACCCCCCTGGAATGGCCCAGTCCGCTACCATCCGGGACCACATGTTCGCTTCCCAGAGGCGACCCGGAGAGACCAAGCGGGCCCCCAGACGGGACGAGAGGGCTCCAGAAAGCGCCCAACAGGGTCCAACAGGTTTCCAAGACAGCCCAAGAGCGCTCCAAGGCGCCCAAAATAGTCCCAAGACGGCCCACGAGGCGCCAAAAAAAACCCAGAGCGCTCCAAGAGGACACCCAAGAGGCCCAAAGAGGCACATATCAGGATTGTCCTGGTGTGTTTTCAATGTTTTTTTGCGTTCTCCCGCTATGGGGCTCCGACGCTCCAAGATGGCCGCAGAGGCCCCCGAGACCGCCCCAAGACGGCCCTAGAGGCCCCCAAGAGGGCCCCAAGACGGTCCAAGAGGGCCCCAAAACGGCCCAAGATGCGCCCACGATCGCACAAGATGGCCCCAAGAGGGGCCCAATAGGGGGAATACGAACAGACAATTCGAGCCTTCCGCCCCAAGAACCTCCCTGGAAGCCCCAAGAGGCCCCCAAGGGAACCCACGAGGCCCCCTAGAAGGCCCCACTAGGCCCCCAGGGTACCCAGAAGGAGGACCCCGAACGGCCCCCAGGAGGCCTCCCAAACTGCCTCCAAGAGGCCCGAGGCCTCCCACGATATCTAAACGGACTTCCAAGAGGCCTGTAAACCCACAGCCGAGGCACGGTGGCGGGATGGGCCGAAGACCACTAGACGGTCCAAGACGGACTCCAGACGGTCCAAGAGGCCCCCGAGTTATCCCAGCGGCCTCCAAGAGGTCTCCCAAGAGAACTCGAAGAGGCGGCAAACACACGGTGATGTTCCACGAGTTTGTGAACAGTGTCGGCGCTTCCGTTTGTTCAGCTTCCCGACGCTGCAAGACGCCACAAGAGGCTCCGAGGATCGCCCCAAGATGGCCCAATAGGCTTCAGAGGCGCCCCAAGACGGTCCCAAAACGGCTGACGAGACGTTCAAGACGGCCCGAGAGGGCCCCGGCCCCAACCGTGGCCCAGGATCGAGAACGTGAACAAAGAACCCGAGATCTTCGCCCCAGGAAACCCCCAGGAGGCCTCAAGAGGTCACCAAGAAGACCCAAGTAATCCCAAAAGAGCCCCGGGAGAGGCCCCGAGGGCACTCCAAAAAAGGAATTCCAACATGTCTGTTTGTTCCCAACCATCCTGTGGTGTTGGGTCCTCGTTTTGAAGAGAGCGCCCCGCGTCCTCACTCTCCTCCTCCCCCTCCTCCCTCCCGCCACCACCACCACCATCATCGTCATCATCATCATCAGCATTGTCATCATCATCATCATCATCCTGATTATCACCATCATCATCATCATCATCGTCATCGTGATCGTGATCGTGATCGTGATCGTGATCGTCGTCGTCCTCATCGTCATCACCATCATCATCGTCACAGCATCCTCATCACCATCATCGAAACCATCATCGCCATCAGCTTCGGCACACCCCTCACACATTTCGTGGCCCGCAGGGAGCTCCATCGAAGGCCCCAGTACCGCCGACCGCATGCGTCCCGCACACCCAATTCGGCACACCCCTCACACGTTTCGCGGCCCCATAGTGAGCTCCACCGAGAAACCCAATGCCGCCGGCCGCATGCGTCCCGCACGCCCACTTCGGCACACCCCTTACACGCTTCGTGGCCCCATAGGGAGCTGCACCGAAAGCCCCAGTACCGCCGGCCGGATGCGTCCCGCATACCAAATTCGGCACACCTGTCACACGTTTGGTGGCCCCATAGGGCGCTCCACCGAAGGCCCCAGTGCCGCCGCCCGCATGCGTCCCGCACACCCAATTCGGCACACGCCTCACACGTTTCGCGGTCCCCTAGGGAGCCCCACCGAAGTCCCCAGTGCCGCCGGCCGTATGCGTCCCGCACACCCAATTCGGCCACCGAAGGCCCCAGTGCCGCCGCCCGCACGCGTCCCGCACACCCAGTTCGGCACACCCCTCACACGTTTCGTGGCCCCATAGGGAGCTGCACCGAAGGCCCCAGTGCCGCCGCCCGCACGCGCCCCGCACACCCAGTTCGGGTTTGCGGAAGCAGCTGGAGCAGTTTGCGGCGCGCACGAAGCGGTGCAGGAGGGAAGCCACGGCCCTCACCAGGGAGCTTGGTTTCACCGAGTCTATCCGCGAAGGCTGACCTGAGGAACGGCCCGCCCCAGCCGCGCCCTCTACTGGCTGTCCGACTGTTCGGCGTCGCGTCGCGGACGAGCCGCGCGCGTCGCTGAGACCCCCTCGGGGCGACCAGCGCGCGTCGCGCGAACTCCGCGCTGCGCTCTGCCCGGCGTCTCGCTCGCCCCTCGTCGCCCCGCCCAGCGGCCAGAGCCATGCGCAAGCATTCTCTGCTCCGCACAGCGGACGAACTGCGCGCGTCACTGCGACCCTTTCGTGGCGACCGCGCGCGTCGCGGGGGCTCCGCGTAGCGCGGCGCCCGCAGCCTTGCACTTTGGAGTGCGCGGGCAGAGAGGAAGGAAAAAAGGGGGGGAACGGGCGCGATCCTCGTGTGGGGCGTGCCGAATTGGGCGTCGCGGCGCGCGGGCACTGCCGTCGGGGTTCCCAAGGAAACCCTTTGCGGAAGCTACGCTCAATGTCACGAGTTCTCAGTGTCGGGCAGACCCAAACAATTCACAGTCGTATGCATTTGCACTAGGCGACTCCACGCTCGCAGTCATGCAAATAGAATCAATCGCACGCATATCCATTCAGAATCAGACTCACTCGCGCTTAGACTCGCCCGCGCTCAAGCTTTCATACTCAGACCTATCGTTTCCGTTCGCGTTGTGTACCCTACCTATACGACCACCCTTCGGGTGATAAGGAGGTTCGGGGGGGAGGAACCAACGTCTCACTCGATCGGTCCCACTATCGATCTCACTATCGATCTCAGTATCGGTTTCGCTCGATCGATCTCCCTCGATCGATCTCACAATCGATCTCATTCGATATATCTCACAATTGATCTCACAATCGATTTCACAATCGATTTCCAAATCGATATCACAACCGGTATAACAATCGATCTCATTATCGATATCACAACCGCTATCACAATCAACGTCATCATCACCATCAACAACAACATCAACATCAACAGCATCATCACCAATATCATCATAATCGGGGCACCGTCCTCATCATCAACACCAACATCATCATCACGGTCATCCGCATCATCGGGACACCACCATCATCATCACCATCATCACAATCATCATCATCAACATCATCATCATCAGCATCGGGACACAAACATCGCCGTCATCATAATCAGCAGCAACATCATCATCGGGACACCATCCTGATCAGCATCAGCATCATCATCATCACCATCAGAACACCATCATCATCACCATCACCATCATCATCTCATCCTCATCATCGACATCATCATCCTCAGCATCACCAACATCATCATCAGCATCATTATCATCGTCATCATCGGGGCAACATCATCATCATCATCATCATCATCATTACCAGCATCAGCATCAACATAATCGTCATCATCATCAGCTTCATCATCATCACCATCGGGACGCCATCATCATCAACATCATGGTCATCATCATCACCATCAGAGTAAGCATCATCATCGGGACGCCATAATCAGCATCAACATCATCATCGGGACACAATCACAATCAGCATCATCAACATCAACATCATCACACTCATCAGCATCATCATCATCGGGACACAATCATCGTCATCATCACGATCATCAACATAATCGCCATGATCATGATCATCCTCATCATCGGGACACCATCAGCATCATCATCATCGTCATCATCATCATCGACATCATCATCATCAGCATCATCATCATCATCGGGACACCATAATTATCATATCGTCATCATCATCATCATCGTCCTCATCATCAGCATCATCATCATCGTCATCATCATCAGCAACATCATCATCAGCACCATCCTCATCATCAGCATCATCATCATCGCGGGACACCGCGGGACACCGCGGGGCCCCGGCCGCCCGGAAGGGAATCATTTGGTCCGGCCGCGCCTCAGCCACACGGGACACCAGCGGGACACCGGCGGGACACCGCGGGGCCCCGGCCGCCCGGAAGGGAATCATTTGGTCCGGCCTCGCCTCAGCCACAGGAGACTTTCTCTCGCCCGCCCACGCAGCTTCGCTTCGCCCGCACGGCACGCACGAACACGAAACCGAAATCGATTTCCCGGTAGGGGGGCTCTCCGTTCCACTTCGATCTCGCCCCCCAACCTCCGATCACACAAGTCGGCACGCCCCTCGTACGGTTCGTGACCCCATAGGGAAAGCCACCGAATAATAGTTTTACAATTGCGGCAATCACAACTGAGCATGGTAGGGTCCCTCGCCAGGCTAATATTCAAGCTCGCATGGCAGCAGGGCTGCGCTTGCAAAAAGAAGAAATATCATGTGTCCTCTTCTTCCTCCTCCTCCTCCTCCCCTCCCTCCTCCTCAGCCACCCCCTCCTTCTCCCCAAGGGAACCCCTTCACCTCCCCTGTTCCTCCCTCCCCCTCCGGCTACGTCCAGCCGCGGCGAAGGGAAGGGCCCCGAAGTGCCTCTTCGGCCTGTCGTAGGCCGCCATGGGTGGACCGTCGGAAGTCTTGAAAGTCACTTGGGCCGTCTTCGTGGTTTCTGGAAGCCCCGGAGAACAAGTATCATAACCTGAAGGTCCCCGAGAGTTCGACCATCCAGCGCAACTAGAACTTGAGAGCGCGCGAAGTGCGCGCGATGGTTCCAATTGTATATATATATATATATATATATATATATATAGTTTTACATGGCCGGGGACCCCGGAAAAGCGGCACACGGTGCCCCCCCCAAACGAATTTCGGCCTCCCCGAGCCTTTTGGGGCGTTCCTGCAGAGTGCTCCGTGTCTGTCCTGCGAGTGCGACGCGAGAAAAAAAAAACCACGACGGCCAAAGAAGGCCCCGAGACACCCAAAGATCGGCCCAAGACGCCCAATCTGGGCCCAAGACTGCCCAAGACGCGTCCAAGACGCCCCCAGAGGCCCCCAAGAAGCCTCCCAAGAGAACCCCGAGAGGTTACAATTGTTGATTTCCGGTGTGTTTTTCAATGTTTTTGGCCTTCTCGTTTTTCCTGCTTCCCGACGCTCCGCAATGGCCCAAGAGGCTCCATAGATCGCCCCAACAATGCCCAAGAGGCCCCCAAAGAGCCCCAACACGGTCCAGGAGGGCTCCGAGACCGCCCAAGCGCCCAAGACGGCCCAAGAGAGCACCAAGACGGCCCCAAGAGAGACCCAAGAGGGCGCCCAAACACTCAAAAATTAAATTTTCCGCCGCGAGAGGGCCCCAAGAGGCCCGGCGAGAGCCCCATGAGGCCCCAAGAGGCTCCCAAGAGGCCCCAAGGAGCCCCCAAGAGGCCCCAAAAAGATCCCAAGAAGCCCAAACAAAATCCAAGAGGCTTCAAAACTGCCTCCCAGAGGGCCCCGAGAGGCGCATCACGAGATCCCAACACAGCGGTCTCCCCCTCATTCCCCCTTCTCCTTGTCGTCGCCTTCTTCGTCGTCGTCGTCGTTGTCGTATCAAATGGCGCAGCGAGGCCATTTTCCGTTCAAACCACCGACGGACCCAAGAGCTCCTCCTCCTCTTCCTCATTCTCTTCCTCCTCTACCAAGCGCCAGCTCGGATCGAGCACCCGCTCACGCCCGAGCCAGCGCCGCGGGAGCCTCTCTCTCCCCCTCCGCGGGCCCGCGCCTCTCTCCCCTCATCCTCCGATGTGGGAGCCGGCCGCCCGCGGGGCCCGCCGCAGGCCCAACCGGTCCGCCGCCGGGCGCCGGGCGCAGTACCTTCGGGCTGAGGCCCGGGTGGTGGCGCGCCTCCTGGACGCCTTCGCGGAGGTCGCTGGCCATCGCGGCTCGGCCGCGACCCGGTTGGGCGCGGCCTTGGCGTCGGCGCTCGCGGAGCCAGGCGGCCGCGGCGACGGCAGCGCCGATGACGCTCATGGGGGAGCTGGCCCCCCTCGGCTCGACGGCGCCGACGCTGACGCGGCCGAGGTCGAGGCTGAGCTGGAGCGGCTCCGCGACGCGGCCGCGGTCGAGGCCGAGCTGGAGGAGCTCCGCCCCGCCTGCCTTTGGGGGTCCGCCCGCCCCGAGCTTCGGACAACGACGATGGAGGAGATGGAGCGGGCGGCGGCGGCGCGGCGCCGAGAGCTCGGGGGCCCGCCCGCGCGGCTCCGCTGGCTCGCGCGCAGCCCAGGCCGCCATCGGAGCCTGCAGCTGTCGCGGCGACGGCCGCGCTGAAGCTGCGCAGGCGCAGGGCATTGGCGACCGCAGCGAGGCTGCGCGAGCAGCAGGAGCTCACCGCCGCGGAGAAGCTCTCCGCCGACTTGGCGTTGCAGTACGCCGCCGCCGTGGAGGAGCTCGCCAGCGCGGAGGCCGCGATGGCGTCGGCAGGGCTCCCCGTTCCCGATCGACCTCCTTGATTTTGGTACGCCGTCGTCGTGCTGGGCAAGGTTTTTCTCACCGTCGGCGGCCGCCCCTTCGGGGGGTCTGGGCCGTTCGCCGCCCTACCCTTCGGCGAGAACTCCTAATGGGGAGCAGCTGGGCGCGCTGGAGCGCCCGGCCGTTTTTTCTTCGGCTTCGACTTCATGGGGCCCCTGATCTCCACGTTCGTCGTCGCCGACGCCTTGTCGGTCGCGCCGCTGAGCGCCGCCCTCCGCCCTCGCAGGCGGCCGAGGGGCACGGGCCGCGCGAGGCCCCTTCCGAGGGACCTCAGACCCGCGCCTTCTTGGTGACTCCTGACTCCTGACTCTTCCTCCTCTACCTCCTCCTCCTCCTCCTCTTCCTCCTCCTCCTAATTCCCCGTGGTGTTTCACGTTCCGCCCCGCCAGAGGTCTAGCAGAAGCAGCCCCCCTCGCTCTCCCAAGTCTCTGCTGCGGATTTCTTCCTAATCCGGGGGGGTTATCTCACCCTTTGCCGCTCGACTCGCAGAGAGGCCGAGCGGCGCCGCGCCGCGCCGCCAGGGATGGGGAGAACGGACAACAAAAGAAGCGGAGAGGGGGGGGAAGAGGAGGAGGAACAGGGGGAGGAGGAGGAGGAGGAGGAGGAGGAGGAGGACGGGGGGGGAGGCGGAGGAGGAAAGGAAAAGGGGAAGGAGGAAGATGAGATAACGGAAAGTAGTCTAATCCGTGTCGCCAGAGATACGCTCGCAACTCCGACCTCAGAAGCGCCTTGCTTCGCATCGGTCCCGCCGTTTTCGCTCGAGACATCGTCGCAACTCTGGGGCCCGAGACACTCTCAGTTGAGGTGTCCCAGCCGCTGTCGCCCGAGACGCTCTCGCAAGTCTCACTTCGGAGGTGCCTTGCACCATGGTGGTTCGGCCACTTTCGCGCGCGACTTCTTGCAACTCTAAGATCAAGGATGCCCTGGGCAGAGGTGGTCAGACCACTCCTCGCTTGAAACTTCCTCGCGCGGCTGACTCCGGATATGCCCTCCCCTGAGCGGAGGTGCCCGGGCCATTTTCACCCGGCGCGCCCTCGCAACGCTGACCTCGGCGACGCGCTGTCCCGCGGTAGTCTGGCCACGTTTGCCTGAGACCCTCTCGCTTTTAAGTGGCGCGATGACATGAGCAACTGGTCAGGCCATTACCGCCTGATATACGCATGTGCACGCGCACGCACAGTAACACTGAGCATTTGCATATACATGTACATTTCCATACAAACGTATATATATATATATATATATATATGTACATATGTACCATGCGTTCATAAACGCATGCGTGTGCGCATACACGCGCGCTCGCACTCCGCTAGCGTGCGAATTCCAAAGGGCCAAGGTGCATGGCGCGCAACGCCAAATCAGTCTTGTATATTAAAGTACATATAGACATGTGTATATATATATATATATATATATATATATATATATATATATGTCTATATATATATGTTACATGTGTGTAACATAAACATACGTACATGCCGACATATATACATATACACACATTTATATATACATACATCCATGCACACATACATGTATACATGCATAGATACTTACATACACACGCATGTATAAACAAAACGCAAGCACACATCCATACATGCATGCCAGCATGCACAAATGAATACCTGCATACATCAATAAATACATACATTCGAAAATAGCTGCATACATCCATACCTACATGCATACATGCATACAAACATACGTACGCACGTACAGACTTACACATACATGCATACATACATACATACAGGCATACATACAGAGAGGTGTGTGCTTTAATCGGCCCTGAGAACGGCGGGGCTGTTTAGTCACCGTTTTCGAAGAAGTGCGTCTTGAAAATGGAAGCGACAAACAAATCGCCGAACGTCAACGGCATAACAACGGCAACGGAAACGCTTGAACAATTGCAGCGAAAACGGCATGTTGCGAGGGCGGATCCGGCCGACGCACGGAACCGGTTCGCAAACGGCTCGGAACCGTTTCAGAAAAATTGCGATTTGGCACGAGGGTCCCTGCGGAGTCAGAAACGGCAAAAAAACGGCAGTCGGATGTACAAGCAACCGGCGACGGAAACGACAAAACAGCGACGCCAGAAATGACACAAAACAACACGGCACAACGAAAACGGTAAACAAAGATGGCCTTGTCGCTTCCAGGGCCCACTGATGTGTGTGTGTGTGTGCGTTTGTCTGTGCGTGTGTTTGTCTGTGCGTGTGTTTGTCTGTGCGCGTGTTTGTCTGTGTGTGCTCGTGTGTGTGTGTGGTGTATGTGGTGTGTGGTGTGTGTGCGCGTGCGCGTGCGCGTGCGCGTGTGCGTGTGCGTGTGCGTGTGCGTGTGCGTGTGCGTGCGCGTGTGCGTGTGCGTGTGCGTGTGCGTGTGCGTGTGCGTGTGCGTGTGCGTGTGCGTGTGCGTGTGCGTGTGCATGTGTGCATGTGTGTGTGGTGTGGGTGCGTGGGTGCGTGGGTGCGTGGGTGCGTGGGCGCGTGGGTGCGTGGGTGCGTGCGTGCGTGTGTGCGTGTGTGCGTGTGTGCGTGTGTGCGTGTGTGTGCGTGTGTGCGTGTGTGCGTGTGTGCGTGTGTGTGTGTGTGTGCGTGTGTGCGTGTGTGTGTGTGTGTGGGTGTGTGTGTAGGGGGGGGGGGTTGTGGGTGTGGGGTGTGGGTGTGTGGGTGTGTGGTGCGTGCGCGTGCGCGTGCGCGTGCGTGTGCGCGTGCGCGTGCGCGTGCGCGTGCGTGCGTGCGTGTGTGCGTGCGTGTGTGTGTGCGTGTGCGTGTGTGCGTGTGTGCGTGGTGTGTGTGTGTGTGTGTGTGTGTGTGTGGTGTGTGTGTGTGTGAGTGTGTGTGGGTGTGTGGTGTGTGTGGGGTGGGGGTGTGGGGGTGTGGGGTGTGGGGTGTGTGTGTGTGTGTGTGGTGTGTGGTGTGTTTGCGTGCGTGCGGTGTGTGGTGTGTGTGTGGGGAGGGGGGGGGGGGGGGGTGTGGGGGTGTGGGGGCGTGGGGGTGTGGGGGTGTGGGTGGTGTGTGGGGTGTGTGGGGTGTGGGGTGTGTGGGTGGGTGGGTGGGTGGGGTGGGTGGGGTGGGTGGGGTATGTGGGTGTGTGGGTTGTGTGGGGTGTGTGGGGTGTGTGGGGTGTGTGTGTGGGTGTGTGGGTGTGTGGGGTGGTGGGGGTGTGTGGGGTGTGTGGGGTGTGTGTGTGTGTGTGTGGTGTGTGTGTGTGTGTGTGCGTGTGTGCGTGTGTGCGTGTGTGCGTGCGTGTGCGTGTGCGTGTGTGCGTGTGCGTGTGCGTGTGCGTGTGCGTGTGCGTGTGCGTGTGCGTGTGCGTGTGCGTGTGCGTGTGCGTGTGCGTGTGCGTGTGCGTGTGCGTGTGTGTGTGTGTGTGTGTGTGCGTGTGCGTGCGTGCGTGCGTGCGTGCGTGCGTGCGTGCGTGCGTGCGTGCGTGCGTGCGTGCGTGGGTGTGTGTGTGTGTGTGTGTGTCCGAGTATTTGCGCTTCGATAATGCATCACATCGAAGACGCCTGCGGCGAATCACCGCCGCCCCTTGCCTTTTGGAATCGCATGTGGCCGAGCGTTGTGGCAAGAACTCTGCCAAGCTATCGATCCATGTGTTCCCCCAGCCGTTGTAGAAACCGTGTCGGGGAAGATTTCGGGGAGGATGGCGGGGAAGATCAGGAGAAGGAGGAGGGGGCATCTTAGGAGCCTCTGGGGGCACTCTTGGGACCTCCTGGGAGCTTCTTGGGAGCCTCTTGGAGGCAACTTTGGGGCCTGATCGGGCCTTTGGGGGGCCTTTGTGGGTTTCTCGGGGGCCTCTTTGGCCGCCTTAGGGCATTCCTGGCCCGTCGCAAGCCGTCTTGGGGGCCTCTCTAGGTCGACTTCGGGCCCTTTTGGGGTGCTCAAGGGCAGTCTTGGAGGCCATATTGGGCGTCTTGGAGGCCCCTTGGGCAGTCTTTGGGTCTTCTTGGGGCCGTTTTTGGGGCCACTTGGGCCGTTCTGGAGCAATATTGGAGGCCTATTGGGCGATATTGGGGAGATCTTTGGGGGCTCTTGGTCCGTCTCGGGGCCTTCTTGGGGCCGTCATAGGGGTTTTCTTGGGGGCCTATCTTGGGGCGATCTGGAGAGGCTCTTGGGTCTCTCGAGCTGTCGGAAGGCAAAAAATAAGCAAACGCACCTTGACAATCCTCAGGAAAATCAATAATGTTGGCCTCTTCGGGCCTTCCTGGAAGTCCTCTTGGTGGCATCTTGGGCTGTGTTGGAGACCTCTTGGGGGCCTCTTGGGCAGTCTTGGGCCATCTTGGAGCCACCTTTGGCCGTCTTGATGCCTCCTGGCCCGTCTGGCGCCGTCGGAAGCCGTCTTCCCCCGCAGTCGCGTCAAGAGGCGTTGTTGTCAGGTTTGGCAATCAATTCGGTGATTCGGTTGTCTTTCTCTGGAGTAGCCCGCCCTTTGCGCCGATCCTGGAGCCTCCGCCAACTAGGTCTTGTGCGCACTCCGTTCTGCGCCCGCTGAAGTCTGCGCCGTTGACGTCTGCGCCCACTGAAGTGTTCCCCTGCGGAAGTCCGCGCCCGCTGGCGCCCTCGCCAGCTGAAGTCTGCTCCCGCTAACGTCTGCGCGCGCTGGCGTCTGCGCCCCATCAGGCCTGCTGACGTCCGCGCCCATTGAAGTTGACGCCCGCTGATGTCTGCACACGCTGGCCTCTGCGGCCAGTGTCGCATGCGCCCGCTGAAGTCTGTGCCCGCGGGCCGCGGGGGCCAGCGCCAACAGGAGCTCGCCCTCCGACGCGCGAGCCCAGCGTCGCAGGCGCCCGCCGAGGCCTGCGCCCAGCAGCGCATTCGCTCGATGACTTGTGCGCCAGCTGAAGTCTGCGACATGTGAAGACTGCGCTCGCTGAAGCTCGCGCCCGCCGGCGCCCGTCGCCCGCTGAAGTTGGTGCCCATGGAAGTTCGCGCTTGGTGGATTCCGCCCCGGCTGAAGTCTGCGTCCGATGAATTCCGCGCCTGCTGGCGTCTGCGATTGCGGACGTATTCGCCCGCCGAAATTCGCCCCCGCTGAAGTGCGCGCTCGCTGCAGCCTGTGCGTGCTGGAGCGCCGCGCCCGCTGAAGCCCACGCCCGCTTGAAGTGCGCGCCTGCCGAGGTCCGCGATCTGTGAAGTCTGAGTCTGCGCCGCGCCCACTACAAATTCTGGCCGGATCTATTTGGCGCGGGGCTCTGCGAAAAGCAGGCCGCATTTCCGCCCCCTGGGCTGTCGCCCACGCGACTCTCGCCCACCCCCCAACACCGCGTTCAGGCGTCGTCCGATTCATCAATTTGGCCCCAGTCTTTCCCTGCTTGCGTCTCCCTGCCTTGCCGCCTTTTCCGTTGCCGCACCCTCTTCAACCAATCGTTTTTCTCGTTTGCGCCCCCCCCCTTGTCGCATTCAAGCCAGGCTGCGACCGCAAGTGGCGTTTGCGCGCGCGGCGCTTCGATTTGGCGGCGTGCACTTCGGCGCGCGCGCGCGCGTGCGTCGACGACTCGGGCGCCACTCGCTTCGCGGCCAGCGCGCAGGGCAGCCGCGCCGCCGCCCTTTGGCGCGCCCGAGATTTAGGTTTTTACGCCAGCGCGTTGTCCCTGAGTGCAGGCCGCGCAACGCATCGACACTCGCCTTAGATTTGTTCCCCGGTGGTGTTTGAAGCGACCCACCAGGAACCATCGCCGCAGAGGCGAATGCGCCTCCATCGCCGCCTGGACCGGGCCTCTTTGGACCCGGTGGCCTCGAGGGTTTCCCGGGGTCTTTTAGAGGCCCCTTCCAGCTTCGTGGGGGGAATTTGGGGGGACCTTTGGGGGGATATTGGGGCCATCTTGAACTAGAGAAAGCGATACCACTCAGGGGGGTAGACAAGGTTGGCCTCTGGGGCCACCTCCCAGGGCTCCCAAGACGGCCCAAGAGGCCTCTGAGATTGGCACGGGACCGTCCTAGGGACTATCTTAGACCATGTTGGAATGTATGTCCCGGATGCGTTTAGTTGGTCTTTGGAGAAGTCCTGCGGGGCGCCTCAAGCGTCACGCGCTACAACCCAAACCATCCGGGACTTGTGCCTCTGGGCCTTTTATCCGATAATTCACCATATTCAGTATTCTGGAAGATTTGAGGACACTCCACTCAGTGCCTCACTGTACTGCTCTGGATTCATGTCCGATAGGGTCAGGGCATCTGGGAAGTGTTTTCCGACAGCGCGGGTGGTGTCGTTGTTTGCAGCGCCAACCGCATGTTTCGTTCATGCCGCGCTGAAGTGAACACAGCCCGACGGTGCAAGCGACGAGTTTGTTGTCTCTCCCCTGTTTCAGACGAGGGTCTGGACCGTCAAGATGACACGGGCCACGCCCGAGTCCCTCCGTCATGCGACGAGGGATCCTCAAAATGAGTCTCGCCCAAACAAGTTTCAGTTGACACTCGACCTAGTCGGCATCGCGTACGTACCATGTGCCTTGCACGTCCTGTCACCTTGTTCGAGCGCTAGATTGTGCAGTTGATTCGCTCGCTTGCCAGCGTGGCCGCAGCTTGCCCCGTGTTCCGCCATGCGTGCGCTTGGCAGGAAGAGGAGGAAGAGGTGGAGGAGGAGCCTAAGGCGCCGCGCTCCTCCCGCTGCCACGCCGCCAATATTTGCACAGCTTAAGGAGGAGGAGGAGGAAGAGAGGAGGAGAGGAGGATCTCGAAGCTTTCTCTTCGGACGGGTCTGACTGTCCTTCACATGATATCTTTGGCAGTCAGGGTCGCAGGAGCAGAATCGTGCCATCCTTGCTGTTAATCCGTGCTGGTGCTCGCTGTCAGCATCGTTTCACAGCTCGCACGCCCCTGCGGCTCGGAAAGGATGAAAGGGGAAGGGGGAAGGCCTTCTCACGAAGGGCGGGGGGCACCCGCCTTCTAAGAAGCCCCGGAAAGCCTCTAAGAAGGTCGGCCACCTCTCTTTTCACCTTTCTCAGAGCACCGCCTTGGGTTTTTTGTTTGCTGCCGCCAGGCCATCCACATCAAGGTAGGGTAGTTTGTACAGTTTGGCCATGATGATCCTCCTGTGATCTCCAGTCGTCATGCTTTGACGCTCGCCTCAGTCTCTGAATACAGCACAGTGCATGCACAAGCCTGGGGTGGCATCAAGAGAATTTATTTCAACGGCGGTGGATCGCATGATTCCTGGGGAAGCATGCCATACCCACACAGCGGCACGATTCGCATCAGAGCGACAGTTCTACTGCCTTCAAGAAGCAGCTACATTCCCCAATCAGTGCTTGCACTCAGGGTTTCTCACTCGTTTTCGCCAGTTGCCAAGTTGGTGGGTGCCCGTTGGCGCCTCGTGGGCGCCTTGTGTTGGGTGGGTGTGCCGCTGTTTCGCCTGGTGTCCGCCCATGGGCGCGCCGACGTTTCGCACCGCCCGTGTGCGCCTAGAGCGCGCCTCGTGCGCTGGGCTGGTGTGCCAAGGTTTCGCCCGGTGCCCGCCCGTGGCCGCCTTGTGGGTGCCTCGTGCGCGGGGTGGGTGTGCCGAGGTTTCGCCTATTGGCCGCCCGTGAAGCCTCTTCGGTGCCCCCTTGTGCTGGGTGGGTGTGCCGAGTCCTCGCCAGGTGCCCGCCGGTGAGTGTCGAGGTTGCGCTTGTTGCTCGCCCGCGGGCGCTTTGCGGGCGCCTCGTGTGTCGTGCCGAGGCTTCGCCTTGTTGGCGCCTTGTGGGCGCCCTGCGGGCCGCCCTGTGGCCACCCGCCCGTGGCCGCCTTGTGGGCGCCCTGCGGGCGCCCCGTGCTCTAGGTGGGCGTGCCGAGGTTTCGCCTCTTGCCCGCCCCGTGGGCGCTTTGCGGGCGCCTCGTGCGCCGCGTGAGTGTGCCGAGGCTTCGCCTGCTACCCGCCCGTGGCCGCCCGCGGGTGCCTCGTGGGCGCCTCGTGCGTTGCGCGGGTGTGCCGAGGCTTCTCCTGTTGCCCGCCCGTGGGCGCCCCTGGGGAGCCTCGCAGGCCCCCCGTTCGTTGGGTGGGTGTGCCGAGGTTTCGTCCAGCGCCTGCCCTTGGGCACCTCGTGGGCGCCTCGTGCGCGGGCCGGCCGCACCCAAACTTACACTACACAGCTTGCAGCGCATTGGTTGGACCATGTAGCATTCACCACACTGCTTACATCACACAGCTTGCACCACATAGCCTACACCGCGGATGGTACACCCCATATCCGACAACTATATTACAACACGTTGCTTGCACCGCGCACTTTGCACCATACAGTCCGCATCACAATATTTGCGCAGCCTAACTTGCATGATTTTACTTAGGTTACTGCATAACCCTGACCATATAGCTTACACCACATTTTTTGCATTGCATAGCGTTCGTTACAGTTGTACACATCCCTCGTGCGACACATGGTGATATTGGGTCTTAGCTGGCAACCACATGTCTACACATAGACGTGCAGAAGCATGCAAAATCCGTGGTCGTGCATGTGCGCACGTGCATGTTCGGATCGTAGATATGTTCCGACGACAGTATGTCTACGTGTATGCGCACGCAAATGATTACCCAACGAAAGAGATGGTCAGGACGAGCACGTGTACGTCACGCTGTAAGTGCATACGAACACGTATATGTATATAGTTTGGGCGTGCGGCCTGTTGACAGTTAGATATGATTGGGAACCGCAATTACCCCACAGGCTTGGCGACCTGTACCCCATGTTTGATTAATTACCGTAACAGCCAACACCTATGCAACTAAGGCAATGGTCCGATGCGCATCCACCGCAACTGCCAAGACCCAAGGCACCTCAAGCTGGGAGTCTGTGCGCAGGACCTTGCGCGCAACCGTCAACGACCCCACGCGACCACCACATGGGCGATATCAAATAGGCAGAACCCGACTGGTAAAAGAAACAGCCAAGCCCCGCGATCACCGGATGGGTTGGACTTTCGAGGCAGCCAACAACCAGCCCTCGCGACCACCCAACACAGATTTGCACATATACACATGTGCTTACCATTATACATACACAGACTCTTTCTTCTTCTGTGTACAGGGAACCGCGTATGGCTTCATATCATACGCATACAGCTGTGAATATCGGTTCGTTTTCCAAACAGCTTTGCACGCCCCATTCGCAAGCCGCCTGCAGATGTGAAAGGTCCGTTCCATCGCCGTTCTTGCTCAAGTTTTTCGGGCGGCAGCGCCATCCCAGCTTGTATGGGAGTCCTCGGGCTCCTGAGCAAAGCGGCCCGCGGCGCCATCGCCATTCTCGATTCGGTTGGGCCAGGGCTGGGACCGCTGGCCGAGGAGGCCTCTGACTGCGCGCTGGCGGTGGGCTCGTTCGGGAGCATCCGATCGCTGGCGATCCTCTGTCTGTTTGCGGGCTTCATCGCCGGCGTGAGCTTGACCCTGTGCTGCTGCCTCGGCGGACATGTCTTATCTACGACCTGGGCGTCGCGTTCGCCTCCTGTGGGAGGTGGGCGGTACTTGGCAGGATCGGATCTTGTTGTGCGAGTGCCAGAGCTCGGAGTGCGAGGCAGAGCTGGAGGTGACGCCGAGTCCGACGGAGATCGTTGGACACCGCGTGTGGTACGCCCTCACCGAGATCAAGCTTCACAATGATCGCAATATCATGGCGGATAGGCGGCTCTATGCGCAGTTCATCCTGGACCTGTATACCTCCGGCCTCATCAGAGTCGGGGCCAAGCGCAGTGCCACGGTGGGCGTGTTTCGTGCGTGGAAGAGCGGGCGAGAACGGCTTCGGCTCATCTTCGATACGCGACGTGTCTATGCACGGTTGCATAACCCTGATCATTCCCAGTTACCCAGTGTTGCCGCGTGGGCGGCGCTGCGTACCGATCCTTCCTCTTCCTTGAGCATGGCTCAGGCCGACGTGGACAACGCCTTCTACAGGGTGAAGTTGCCTGACAAGATGGATGAGCATTTCTCGTTGCCGAGAGCGTGCACCTGAGTTCGCTCCAACAGCTGGCCGAGGCGGCTGGGGCGGACATCGACCTGCCCGACGCCCGTTTCGGTTCGCCTCTCTTGCAAGTGTTGCCGATGGGGTGGTCGTGGAGCCTCTACTTCTGCCAGAGGCTGCTGGAGACCACCGTGCTGCGGTCGGGGATCGACACCGGGCCGCTCGTCATGGACCGCCACGCTCCCCTGCAGGTCCGCACCTCTCCGACCCAGCCTGGCGTCTACGTCGACGACGTGTGCGTCGTCGGCGGCGACGGCGACCGCTGCGTGGCCGACTGCACTGAGGTCGTCAGCGAGCTGGAGCGGGTCGGCCTGAAGTGCAAGGGCTTCATGGAGCTTGAGAACCTGCAGACCTTCACGGGCATCACCTTCGAGAGGCGCAGCGGGCGCGCGGGCATCAGCCCGGGTCGGATGTGTAAGATCCGACTTGCTTTGCTGTTCGTGGCGGACAGCCGTTCGGCCACGGGGGGCGAGATCTTTAGCTTGCTCGGGCACTTCACTTGGGCCGCTCCCCTGAGGCGGCCACTTCTCAGTATTTTTCAACAGGCCTACGTCTTCGCCCGCGTCGCTGGTCGCCGCCGCCTGCGGCTGTGGAGCCGCGTGGAGCTCGAGCTGCGGCAGGCGGCCGCTCTGCTGGTCTTCGCTTTCTCCGACTCCAAGAGGCCCAACATCACCTTTGTCTACGCTTCGGACGCCTCCAGGGGCCAGACTAGTCTGGCTCAGGAGGCGGCTACGGCGTGGCGGGGCGGACCTGGGCCAATGAGCTCGTGGGGCACACCGCCTCGTCAGCTGAGGCCTGGCGATACTCCGTGCTGGGCGCCATCGGGGCCCGCGAGCGCGCGCTCGGCCTCGACCCGGTTTAGGGGGCCAAGGTCGGTCGCCGCCAGGCACGCGCTGGCTCCGCCAGCTTCGAGGGGGTCGCGAGGTCCTCGATCGGTGACTTCAACGATTGGGGTGTCCTTTTCCACGGCGAGTTTCAGCGCGACGAGGACGTCGCCGTTCTCGAGGGGCGAGCGGCTGTGATGGCCGCACGGCACGCAGTGCGAGGGCGCAGCGGGCATAGTCATCGGCACCTCATCTTGGTCGACAACCTCGGGCTTGCACTCGCGGTTGGAAAAGGGCGTTCCCCTTCCATCACTCTCAATCGCGTCTCGCTGCAGCTGCGCGCGATATCTATTGTCACCGACACCGCCCTCATCCTCAGATGGATTCCATCAGAGTGGAACCCCGCCGACAAGCCCTCTAGGCTCAGGCTTCGCCATACGTTGGACGCTCGTGCTGACCCCCGACATGCTGCGTATCTCGGAGGCCCGCCAGCCAGCTCCAGCGGGCTCCAGGCCCCCGGCCGGGATGTTGACGCGCTCGTTCGGAGGCGCCACTGCCGTGGTGCCACGGCTTCGGGCACGGGGCCCGGCGACCCCAGCGGGCCTGGCGCGGCCGGGCTCGGGGACGCGCTGCACGACGACCCCTGCCCGTTCGGTGGCCTCGCGGGGCTCCTTGGCGGGCCCGGCGCCGGCGGCGCGGTCGCCGACGACTCCTCATCTACGAGCCCGGACAGCGACATCGACCAGCAGTGCGAGACCGCCTCCAGCGAGGGCCGAGGCTCTCCGCCTAGCCAGGGCGAAGGCCCGCCGCTCAGCCCACCGCGGCGCAAACGAGCGAGCCCAGGCCGAGGGGCTCACGGTGCTGCAGAGCCTGAAGGCCGGCAACGCGCTCCGCGTGTACTTCGAGAAGGAGTATCTGGACTTCCTGACCTGGGCCCGCTCGAGGGGGCTGTCGATCCTCGGGCTGCCGTCGATCGACTCGACCTTCTCCCAGTACATCGATTTCCTGTTCTGGGAGGGCCACAACCACCACAAGGGGGGCAAGGCCTTTGCGGCGCTGCAGCACTTCAACCCGGGCCTGGGCTCGACTGCGGCGGCTGCGCTGGAGAGGACCGCCGCCGGGCTGCGGGGCTTCCGCAAGCTGGCGCGGGGGTCGACGCGGGCCCCCATGGCGAGGGAGCTGCTGTTCGCTGCCGTGGGCGTCGCTCTGCACCGAGGCTGGCGGAGCTTCGACATCGCCCTAGCCCTCAGCTGGGACACGATGGCCCGGCTTCCCAGCGAGATCGTGCAGATGACGCCCGCGACGCTGGTGGCGCCCGCGCCTCGCTCTGGCCGAGCTGTGTGGAGCCTCTTTCTCTTCCCAGAGGAGTTCAGCCAGGTCAGCAAGACTTTGGGCTGCGACGAGGGCGTCGCGCTGTCAGACTCGACGTCCGTAGCCCTCAGCGCAGACCTGGCCAGGATGAAGCGAGGCCGCTCGGACGGCCAGCCGCTCTGGGACTTCGACGCGAGGGTCTTCAACGCCAAGTTCAGGGCGGTTTTCGACCAGCTGGGCCACCAGGACTGCCACCCGTTCCAGGCGCGCCACGGCAGAGCCTCGCACCGAGCCGCAGTCCTGGGCGAGAAGCTCGCGGACATCCAGGCCATGCTGAGGCACCAGTCGGACAACTCGACGGAAAGGTACGCCAGGCACGTCAGGTACTTCGCGGAGGTCGGGAAGCTCAGTCCCGAGGTGGCGCAGTCCGGGCGGGGCGTCGACGCCCGCCTGGGCGATCTGCTGCGGGGCCGGGCGCCGCTGCTGCCGCGGGCTCGCGCGCCGCGCTCCGCGCAGGGCGCAGCTGGCGCGGCGACGACACAGGCGGCGCGGCCGAGGTCCTGACGGACGCGGCGGTGAGCCGCCACTGGCGGGCTGCGCTGCGGGCGGCCCCTTCGGGTTCCCGCAAGCACCAAGTGTAACTGGACTTGTTCAGTGGCGCTGGCAGAGTTGCGAGTTGGCTCGAACGGAGGACCGACTACGCTGTCCTGCGGATCGACGTGGCGGCCCACCCCGCGTTTGATTTGTCACGACGCGCGTGCGGGGCCATCGTGATAGGTTGGCTGAGATCTCGCGTGGTGCGAGGAGTGATGTGCGCTCCTCCCTGCTCGACGTGGTCTCAGGCCCCCCGCCATTTCTATCGCTCACCTGGTGATCTGAACGGCCACCCTGGCCTTCAGGGCGACGCTGGTGCTAGGCTCCGCGTGGGCAACGCCACATTCCTTTTCGCCATGCGAGTCGGCTTCGAGTGCAAGCGCCTCGCCGTCCCGTTCATTTTAGAAAATTCCCGCTCGTCAACTACGTGGTCCCGTCCTCGCATGCTGCTGCTCTCCCGCTCCTCTTGTAGAGACGCCAATGTAGATGTCTGTCAACACGGTACCAGATGGAGGAATGCCACTCGATTCCGCGGCTGGTGCACCTGTCCCCCCCCCCAGCCTCTGCCGTGCAAATGCCGTGGCCGGGTGGGCTCTGCAGCAAGTCCGGCCTGCAGCACATCACCCTTGAAGGCGGCGGGCCCGGGGGCAAGGGGTGGGCCGCCATCGCGGAACCTTATCCCGCTCCCATTGCTGCTGCTGCTGGTCTCTGGCTCCACCGCTCCGCCGAACGCCGCCTGTCTGTTCGCTTGTCCAGCCTCGTCTCTCGCTAATGTTCTGCAAAGCTGGGATGACAGCTGCCAGGCATCCAGTATGGTCTATGGCCTCTTGTCCCGTTGAATGCTCGGCGCCGGGCTCGACGCTGCCCGGCGCCGCCAGGCAATTGCCCTTGCTCTCGCCAGACCCCCGTTCTGACAGAAAAAAGATGATCAGGGCAGTGCATCGATTCGTTTTCCAAACAGCTTTGCACGCCCCATTCGCAAGCCGCCTGCAGATGTGAACGTTCCGTTCCATCGCCGTTCTTGCTCAAGTCCTTTTCCTCCTCTCCTCCTCCCCCTCTTCCTTCATTCCAATTGCGTCCAAAGTGTTGGCCTCTTATTCCGTTGGATGCTCGGCGCCGGGCTCGACGCTGCCCGACGCCACCAGGCAATTGCCCGCGCTCTCGCCAAACCCCCGCTCTGGCAGAAAAAAAGATCAGGGCAGTGCATAGACGCATATATTTATATGCCCACCAGTATCTATGCATATGCTCATATATGCGTGTGGTTGGCAGCGTGGACCCCAACCAATGCATTATTGCAGCGTGGAGGTTGAAGCTACGCGGTGCCCGTCAATGGGTGAACGCAATGGAATGAAATCAACGTGGTGCGGGTTGCGTAATTTGATGTGTGCATTGCAGGTTATGTGGTGGGGACTACGTCGCGTAAGCTATACGATGAAAGCTACGCCGTGCAAGCTCAGGGCACGGGTCGCCGACAATGCGGCACGGGCGGCAACGTGGCGAAATTATGGCATGTCCAGACCACGGGGCGCCAGGGAATAAACACTCGTGCTGGCCCGACCATCTCCCTTTCTGCTCCGCAGAGTGTCCCGGGCCAGGCTTCGCGGTTCATGGCCCCCGCCCCCAAGGCCTTCATTTCGATGGTTGGCGCTTGGATTGTGCGCTGCGAAGGAGACGGGCCCCCAGGTTGCCCGCCAGGCCCGACGCCGCTGGACACGGTGCGTGTCCTCTCGTTCACTACGCCGACATCAGCCCAGAAATGCCCGTCGTCTCTGCCCCACGGTTCGACCGCATTCTGCGCGGCACGTTCGCGGCGGAGTTGTTCGATGCGCAGCCGGCCGCCGCGACCATCGGGGAGGTCGTGGATAGGCCGAGTAGTTCAGCTCAGATTCCGGACGGCGTTGGGCTCGCGCCCAGGATGCTCGTCGTAGACACGGCTTCTAAACCATCGCGGCGGGTTTTTAAGCACTCCGAATTTTGCCGGCAGCGCGCCTGCGCTGTTCCAGAAGCTGGGCATTTCAGTTCGGACTTGTGAGAGCGCCCAGAACATTCAGGGCCACCATCCGCCGTGCGTCTCGGACCCTGCCGGCCGCGCTGGAATTCCGCGGCGCCCGCGGTGGCCCTGGAAAGATCTCCCCGAGCACTGTTCGCGCGCGCGCGATTCGACCCATTGGCCATCGCATGGCATCGCGGGCTTGCAAGGTTCACGCGCCTCTGGGGCAGTTTCAGGACTTGGGCAGTTTACTTTGGTCGCGACGGCTTCCACGGGCGCATCGGGTTCCTGCAGACCCCCCGCCCTGATCGAGAATTCTGCGATCTCGAACATTAGCAGGATGACCTCCAGCTAAGCGCCATGACGCAGATGCGCCAGAATTGCCCCGCTTGGCCGCCACGGCGCCTGAGGTTCGTCTGGCCGAGATCGCCGGGCCCCAAGGGGTTAAGTGCTTTGGCCCGCAGGCATTGGCCGGGCAATGAGTTGAATGCCGCGGCAACGCCCGTCGCGGACACGGACGCCCCCCCCCCGACGAGCATGCAGCATTGCGGCCGTTCGCGCATCAATCGCCGCGCGTTCCAGAGCGGGAATTCTGCGCTGCAGAGTTCCAGCAGACATTCGAAGAACTCCCCTCCCTGGACCCGACGGCCTCGTCTACCCCTCCTGTCTTGGAGTAGGCGGAGACGCGCTGCGATCTCTCGATCGTCTACTCCTGCTGCCGATCGGCGACGGGCTCAGCAACGCATTGGACTTCTTATTCGTCGGCGGCGAATCCAGCCAGGCGCATTCGAGGCCCCCCGCTCAGTCGGAGAGACGAGACCGATTGCCCATCCTATTTCTTGCGACGAGCTACGCTGCATCGCCCTTAGCCGGGTCCCGGGGCACGTCTGCCGAGCGGCGCGCTGCCATGATCGGATTGGTTTTGCCGATGGACGGCCCATGTGCAACGGCGTCATTGGTCTCGAAGCTAGCGCGCACAATGGCGGTTGCCAGCAGCATTTCTCCGGCTGCGGCTGCGTCTTGCACGACGTCAGAGCCGCCCCCCCCCCCCCTTCCCCCCCTCGGCGTTTCAGCGCGGGCGCGCGCGCCTCGGCGTCGACGCCATGACGCCGCCGCCACGCGCGCGCGCGAACGCGCCCGCGGCTCCCATGGGCCGCCCAGCTTTTGCAGTCTTCGCGCTGGGAAACGCGTCGCGCGGCGGCGCATTCGAATGCGGTTCTCTGGCGCGCTCGCGACGTCGGGGAGGGGCGCCCGCTACCGAGGGGCGTTCGCCCTCGGCCTCGCCCCCGTCCCCAGCGCAACTGCGCCTTCCCATTTGGCATGGGGCCGATGGCGCGGCTGTCCTCGCCCTGGAGATCGGCGGCGCCTGGGCGGCCATGGCCGAGCGCCTTGGTCGAGAAGTTTCCCTCTTTTGTTTTGTCGGGCTGATCCGAGCGCAGGAGGGCAGAGGTGGGCCCTCGCGGGCGCGGCGCAGGATTTTGGCGCCCGGGCGGGTCTCCGCGGTCAACGAGAGTCCTGGATCGCTCCCTGGTCGAAGTTCATCGACAGAGCCGCGCCGAGTCCCTCCATCTGGGCATTACTAGGGGCGCATCCAGGCACGCGCTCGCGCGCGTCGCCCGGGCCCGCCCCCGCCCCGAGATCCCGCGCCTTGTGTTTGGAGAGGTAAGCGCTGCAACTGCTGACGAGGCCCCCCGCCGTCGCGTTGCCCGTTGGTCTCGGTTGCGCCGTCTGAGTTATGGCCGCCGAGTTCCCCAAGGGAGGCACGTGCGCATCGGCCGAGTGATTGTCAGCGCCCCGCGGCCTCCAGGAAAACCGCGTGCGACGCCTGCAGGGATGGAACCTTGACCGATGCGGCATAATAATTTTGAGGGTGCGCTGCGCATGTAGCATGTCAGAGTTGCGGGCCGGAGTCTGGAGAGGGCGGGTTGCGCGCGTGCCCTTGGTTCGAGCGTTACGGCATTGGCGCGATGGTTTCGTGCGAAATTTCCGTTTCTGATAATTTGTTCTAAATTGTTGGTTGGGTTGGTTTCGCTTTTTGGCCTTCTGTAGAATTTCCCCCGCCAGGTGGCGCGCGGATATCAATGGCTGTAGACCAGACCCCTCGTCGGATCCCAAGTTGCGTTGTCCCCAAGGAGCAGAGAGGAGGAGGGGGGAGGATCAAGGAGAGGAGGAGGAGGAGGGGGAGGAGGAGGTGGAGGAGGACGAGGAGGAGGAGGAGGAGAAAAAAAGGAGGAGGAGGAGGAGGAGGAGGAGGCTCCTCCTGCACTTCACTTCCGCTGTTTTCTCCACGCCTGGGAATGCGCCAGGGGGGGGGCCGAAGACAGCGGGAAGGAGCGCGCACCCCCTTTCAACTCAGCACCAAGAGTTCCGAACACCGAGGTTCGATGACGTGTTTGACGTGTTCGGGCTTTGTGGAGGGTTTTTGTCGCCACGGCTGGTTTTCTTTTGAGATTTTGTTCAGACCGCACCCCGGGAGGGGTCCAGGGGTCGTTCTTGGGACCCCAGGACCCATTCACCCCCCACCGCGGCGCGCGTGGGCGTTTACAGTCGAGATTGGTTATTAAGTCGATCCTTCCCCATCAAGGGTGCCTGTTGTGTTTTCTGTGTGGTGACCCATATCCTCTACATTCCAGCTGCAACATGGCCCTCGGTAGCGTCGTGCGTCCTCTCGCGAGTCCTCTCCGATCAAATTCAATTGAATGCCAGATGAAACGACGCCCGAGCGTGTGGGCGCACGGCGCTTGTTCTGCAGCAGTGAGGCTGCGGCCTCCTCCTCCCCATTTCCCCCCGTCATCTCGCGGCCGCCCTGCTTCTGGCTCCCCGTCCTCCCGCACGGACGCTATCTGCGTGCAGCGCATCCCGAGCTCGATATAACGCCTCGGAGTGTATCCGCGGCTGTTGACGGGAGCAAGGATACAGCAAGGGTCATAAGCAATATTCGATCCAGAGTGGGATGATTCTGCGACGCAGATTGATATCAGCAATGCCGCCTTTTGCCGCGGAGTGCAAGCGTACGCTTGTGATTCGTCCCGGTCGCTTCCTTCCTCCTCCTTTCCCACCCTCCAGAAAAAAATTGCTTGAAGAAGGACCCACCATTAGCAGTTGTGGATACCGCGTTCTGGGACCATCGTTCGACGGGCCTCCCTGTGGGGCCACGAAACGTGTGAGGTGTGGGGCGAAATGGGCATGGAACCGCATGCGGACCCTGCCACCGGGGCCTTCGGTGGAGCTCCCTGTGGGACCACGAAACGTGTGAGGGGTGTACCGAAATGTGCTTGGAACCGCGTGCGGACCCTGCCACTGGGCCTTCGGTGGCGCTCCCTATGGGGCCACGAAACGTGTGAGGTGTGGGCCGACATGGGCATGGAACCGCATGCGGACCCTGCCACTGTGGCCTGGGCCACGAAACGTGTGAGGGGTGTGCCCATATGGGTGGGGAACCGCAGGCGTACCTTGCCACTGGGGCCTTCGGTAGAGCTCCCTGGGGCCACGAAACGTGTGAGCGGTGTGCCGAAATGGGCGGGGAACCGCATGCGGACCCTGCCACTGGGGCCTTCGGTAGAGCTCCTCATGGAGCCACGGAGCGTGTGAGGGGTGTGCCGAAATGGGCGGTAAACCGCATGCGGACCTTGCAACTGGGGCCTTCGGTGAAGCTCCCTATGGGGCCACGGAACGTGTGAGGTGCGTGTGTGTGTGTGTGTGTGTGTGTGTGTTTGTGTGTGTGTGTGTGTGTGTGTGTCAAAGTGAGGGGGACGACGGGAGAAGTGAGGAGGAGGGGGCAGCGGGAGGAGGAGGAGGAGGAGGAGGAGGAGGAGAAACGCGGGGCGTTGTCTCTTCAAAACGAGGGAGCTTTCCCACCGTAGTGCATGCGGGCCGTGGTGGTGCACGTGAATTAGCCAGGACACTTCCTGCGGGTAATGAAGGGCTCCCCCACCATTGAACGTCTGAGCTTCTTGTGGAGATCCCTGGCGGACGGGTCTGCTGTGTGCCGTCCCGAGGTCGATCCGATGATCGAGCTGAGGGAGAAGCTCGACGAGGCGATTCGCTTCAGAGCTACAGATTTGAAAAGAGTAGCGACGGAGTGCTTGGAGCAGTGCGAAGCGTGCGCAAGGCTTCTGTGCACAAGCAGTGTCTCTGCCAAAGTCGAATCTTGATGGGAGCATGGGGGACCTTCACGAACAACTCGTGTTGTTCGACCCATTTCGTCCTCCTCACCTCTGCTAGGGATGCACGGCTTCAGTCAGTCTAGTCCTCCTCACGTCTCTTCTGCCTCCTGCGAGGATCAGGGCATGTCTCCATTCGATTGCTTGTGTGATCGGATTGTCCTTGTCGTCTCACAGCGTCGGCCGGTCGATGTCAGCCATCATGGCGCGAGGAAGACACATCGTCTTCTAAAAGTATAGTTTGGAGAGTCGTCAATTGCCTTTGGTGATTTCATCAAGAGGTATCCGCAACACCGTGAGTCAAACGGCCATGCAAAATATCAACATTGTATTTCCTGTTCTTCCCCACTGATTAAACGGGCTAACAAAAACATCTTCCCACAACGTGCGGTTAATATGTTCGGTTTGGCGTGCCACTCATTCAGTCCAGCAAAATTCAATGCGACGGACAGATCCCCATATGTACATCTTATATTCCTGTCACGTGTCGCTGGGGAGTTCTGCGGTGTAAGAGCGTGTCCGCGTAGACAACAGGCGCGGTAATCACTGCGACGACAGCGACGATTTCAGTGACGTCCTCCTCCTCCTCCTCCTCCTTCTCATCCTCGTCCTTCCTCCTTCTTTTCCTCCTCCGTGTCGTCCTCCTCCTCCGTAGCCAGTTTGGCTCAAGTGAGCTGGGGCCCAAGCTTCCCCGAGGGCTTCCAGGACACCCATCATCTCCCAAGATTCATTCTTTTCGCTGCATTCGCCTGCAACACAGTTGTGTTCTGCTGCTTCTCATTGGAGCGGTCGTTTCAGGGCGATGGGCAGGAACGGCAAGAAAAGATCTCAGCCATAGCAGCGTCGCGAGCACTTGGTATGCAGCAACTCTCAGTGCACGGGTTGGGACTGGTGCGACAAAAGCAAGTATTGCAGCAAACGTGGCAACACGTATCAAGGTCGAGGCAAAGGCAGAGACGACACGGGCCCCTTTTCAGCGAGCCCCACCGTCGGGCGCCAATCGTTGGAAAGGCGGGAAGCACGCAGCCAGGGACATTCGGGGCAATGACAGGCAGCAGGAGCATGCCACACCGCCTCGCACCGACATTGGCTCGCCCAACTTCGCCACCGAACTCGACGTCAGCACGTACCAGGACCTGGCTCAGTTCCGGGAGGAAAGAGGAGGCGTCGGCGGCAGTAATTACGAGGCGGCGGTCGCAAAACGCTTAAGACAGCCACGCAGACCGCGCTCAAGGCGAAACCCCTGGACCGGCAAGCCCAGTCGGTGCGTGACCAGATCGAGCGCACAAAAGAACGCATCAGCCGGTCAGAGTCCCAGGCCGCCGAGAAGCTGGAGCAGCTCACAACCCCGGCCGAAGAGCACTCGGAGTTGCAGAAGACAATCGCCACCATTCAAAAGGAGGTTGTGCAGCTGGAGGCCCAGCACGCAGTCACAGTTCACTCGGCGGCGGCGGCGGCACCCAATCCGAAGGTGCAGAGCCCGCCCCCCAAGCTCAACCAGTTCATGTTGCAGCTGGCAGCGGGCCCAGTCTCAGACATTCCAGATCACCGTCAGCAGCAAGTCTACACACGGGAGCAGAGCATCGCGACAGCGGTTCATGGCTTGGTGGCACCGCCGCAAAAAAACGCAATCATTACCAGCAGGAAGCGCAGCAGCAAATGCAGCACCAGTGCCAGCAGCCAAGGAGGAGCCAGAAGGTTTCCCCCCCCATCGGCGGCAAAGAGGATGACGAACCAAAGTAGCAGGAGACGAGTGTCATGGACGATTCGGCCGTCGACTCCGCAGCCATGCAGGAGGTTTCACAGAGAGAGGCGCTGGAGCAGGTGCTGGGCGAGATCGCGGCGCAGACCTCGGATCAGGACTCCAAGCGGGCAACGGCGGCACTCGCGCAGGCTAGGGAGGCGGCGAAGGCTGTCAGCATAGGCAAGCCAGCGCTGCAGTCACCGCATGGTGGGTTGCACCGAGCAGACCGTATTCGTTACCATAAACGGCAGTTGTTGGAGTTCAGTGGAGAGTCTAGTTAAATATCAGGAAGTGTTGCACGCTTCGGTCATCTACGCTCAGGGGGTCAAACTCCGTGGGGATAACGTCGGCCAAGCCGCGCCATGGCGCGATGCACGAGGCGGGCATGCAATATTCTCAGGTTGCGACGTCGGGGACAACGGCTACAACAGCAGCGGCACATGCATTGCCATGCGCTGTGGCCTCAACACCGGTGTCCAACCAGTCGCACCACCATGCCACGAGCAGAGCCGCTGCTGCCACTGCCGGGCCAGAAGCCAATAATTCTGGCGCCAGGGCACGCCGAGGCTTCGGCTTGTCTGAACCAGATACGCTCATGCTTGTTGGCCGCAGCAGGATGGTGGCGGCAGAAGTTGCGCATGCCTTCTCTAGTCGGAGTTGTTTTAACATGGCTCCATCAATGATCGCACCGCCCGGAGTTTTGACGCGGGCAGGTTTGGAGAGTTCCCCTGGCGGGCTAGGATCCTTTTGCCAGAAGGCCCGCAGCATGATCGATTATATCTTGATGAGCTCGTGCCTCGAAAGCCCGGCGCAGGCGATCACCGCGCTGAATGACCGCGCAAGAAACCACCGCTTCCGGATGTTCTGGATATTTTTCAAAAATTATTGTTGTGCCTGTTTTGTTGCCGTTATTGTTGCTATGATGCGCGCATGTTTCACATCTAACGTTCTTGTCAGTTTGCGGTTTTGTTTCATGCGCAGAGTCCCCCGCATACAGTTACCTCGACGTGTTGGTGCGAAACCGAATGGCGACAATTCGCAACATTCCCCTTTTTCACAAGACGCGCTCGCGCGTTGTTCAGGGCAGGTTTCTCTAGTAGCTGTCTGGTTGCTGCCGTATTTCAATGTGACTTGCCGGGCGGCGCGCAGCGCTTGTTTTCGCTTGCAAGCTTCGCGCGTTTTGCATTGGTTCGCGGCACTCGCGCAGCGATGCTTCGCGGGGCGTGGTTCGGCTGGTTTCGCGCGACGATGCGCCCGTTGATGCGGGCAGAACGCGCCTCTGCGCGACGTCGCCACCGGAAGCGTTTACTATGTCGCTTGGCAAATTATTTCTAGGCACTCGGTGCCTCTCCCTCCTTCCTGTGCGTTGCGATGCGCCGATATGTTTGGATGCAGTGTAGTTCTGGTCGCCCAGCATTCGCGCGCCCATTTTTCTGGCGCGTTGTTTCGGTGTACTTATCCTCGTGCATGCGTGTTTGTTTGCGCCGTTTCCCTAATTGATTGGCTTTGTATTGTTCGTTTGTTGATATTCGCGCACATCCCAAGTGGAGCGCTCCATTGGGCCGTGGAAGGCGCGCCTCCAATGTTTAATTAATCGCATCGCGTTTGCGCGTGCGCATGCAACAAAACATGCTATTCCTATATTGCTGCAGCTAGCCCCGCGCACCGCGGGTGCGCAACAGCCGGCGCAGCGAGTTTTCCAAGGTTGCCCAGGGATTCGCAACGCGAGACGTATAAACGCCCATCGTTTTGAAAAGGCCGCAACACGTGACACGTTCATCCTCTTCGTCTCGGTGTATACTGTTTCGTCTTCGTCGTCGCCCACTCCCCCTTCCCCCCCCCCCTCTCGTTGCATTCCCGCCTCTTCGATTTGACTTCCGACGCGAGGGTTGCGTGACAGGTTTCTTGCGCGTGTCCCCTGAGGCGCTGAATGGGTACGCCGAGGATTCGCCGCGTTGCCTGCCGCGCTGCCTGGCGGCCGCCCAGCGGGTGCCCCCCCGCGTTTGGGGGGCGTGTCGAGGTTGTGCGCCTTGCCGCCCCGAGGCCGCCCCGTGGCCGCCTCGCGGCTTCCCCCCTGTCCTGGGAATCTGCCGACGTCGCGCCATTTTGCCGTCCGCGCCGATCCGTGGCCGGCCCACGGTCGCTTTCTGGTTGCTCCGAGGCCGCCCCGCGCGGTGGCCCCAGTTGATTGCGCCACTTAGCTCCCATTGCGCTGACCGCGGGATGAACTACAGCTACGGCGGCGATGGCAACAGGGTTGCCTTCAAGTCTCGGCAGAACAACTGTTTCGCGCCCCCCAATGGGGTCGCTGGTTGGGGGCCGCCGACGGCCGCGCCGGGGCGTCGCGACTTTGGGTCTCCATCGCTACAAGAAAACATGGTCGACGCAAGGACCCCGCGGGGCCCTCGCAAAATCGTTCCCGGGGGGCCATGGCGGCCCAGGCGCGCGAGACATCCGTGCAAACTAGAAATTTACTAAGGACTTTCCCGGGTGCCAAGTAAGGGCCTTACTTGGGCCTCCGCCGGGGTACCAACTGAGGGCCTTACTTGGCCGCCTGGCGGCCCCCTGGGGACCTGGGTTTTGGCTCTGTGGAGCCCCGGGTCCAGCCGGCCCGCGGCGGCCAGAGCAGAGGGCCCGAAGTGGGGCGGCGCGAAGAGCCAACGGGGCGCGCTGTCGGCATATTCCCTGGCCACAGCGGGCGGGGCCGCGCGGCGGCTGCAGGGCGGCGCGCGCGGCAGCGCGGCGAATCGGCACGCCCCTCCAAACTTTTACTGGGCACAGGTGGAAACCTTTCAGTTCAAGCACTGTTTGGGGCTTCGTGACAGAACGCGTTGTTCTTGGCCGCGCGAGGCAAGGGAAGAGGGCAAGGGGGGGAGAGGCGACGGGGGAGGTGAGGGAGAGGGAAGGAGGACGGGGAACGGGAGGCGGCGGCGGAGGACGCGCGGAGGGGCGAGTAGGGAGAGGAGAGCGAGGAAGAGGATCTGTTCGCGCAGGCGGCGAAATAAACATGCGGCCGCCCCGCGGCCCCGCCCTGCCACCCTGCCCGGGCGCCGCGCGGACAGTAGTTTGCAGCGATTCTTCGGCGCGCCTGGGCGCGCCCATCCACGAGGGGCCCCCAGGGGCCCAGCGGCGAATAGGAATGGATAGCGCGCGCCGCACACAGTTGCCAACTCGGCCGCTTTAGCTCCATGCTGGTCCGCGCCAGCGCAAGCTTCAGGAACAAATATCAGTGCGCGGGCTCTGCGGGAGGTTGGATTTGGCAGCTGCGGCAGCTATGCGGTTGAGCGTGTTCGCGCTTGCCTGTTTCTTCCTGCCCTTGCCTTGAGGGGGGCAGGGTTCGCCCGCCGCATTTGTCTTGCGTTCGGGTTCCTCTTGCAACCCGCGGTCCTCTCCACATGTAGGGGTGTTAGATTCGTCGGCGGCGGGGCCTGCCGGCCCGCCTTGTCGATATTAGCGACGCAATGGGCCAGCCATATGTTGGGCAGATGGCGCCGCAGCCGCTGCACCCCCACCCATGGGCAAACCATATTGCCGCTTTCGCGTTGCAAGCCGACGCGCGCCAGCCCCGCCACAACATGAACGCGCGGCGCTTGCTGAATCCGCAGCACCGCACGCTCGCTGCGAGCGCCGACGCAGCGATGCGCGGCGCGCCCCCCATATTGACATCGGGGGTGGGCGGTCGTTTTTTTCTGTTGATTTCTCGGCGCCGTTCGGGGGCATATTGGCAGCGCCAACGGGGGACCTTGGCGCATTCACCCTGGGCGCTGTTTCTTAACGCGTGAGATCGTCGGCCTTGCGCGCCTTGCATGCTTGTGCCATCGTCGGCATCGATGTCGGCGTTGCTTGTCGGCTGGCGCGCACATCCAAGATGGCGCCGGCCCCGTGGAATGTCTGCGGTGCCGCGGCCGCGCTTGTTTTGAAGGACTGGGCGCGCGTGAGCGCTGTTGTTGCGCGCAACGCAGAGCGAATCACGATCGCTCGTGCGAGACGCTGCTCCATAAATGTGGATTTGGGCCCGTCCTGGAAATTTTTGAACTTGCGGATGCGGTGGTTTCCATCGTGGTCACTGAAGCAGCGCCCCCATGTCGCCGCGCAGACCCGTCAGGATCAGCTTCGCGATCGGTTCTAGTCTCATGGCCCTTGTCCTCAGCAAGCCCCAGGAGATCGCCGCCGGGCGCCCCTTCGGCCCTGCCTTCGAGAACCTCGATTGGGCCACGCCCCCCGCCCCCCCGAACGTTTCGGAGCAGACCCTGGGCCCAGGGGCCCCAGAGATCGATGAGGCAGCCGCCCTGGAGAAGATGCACGAGGCTTCGGTGTTGGACACGGAAGAGACCCACGGCAGGTCCACGAGCGCTCTCTTCGATAAGCTGGGATCGGCCGCGGCCCCCTTGAAATTGCGCCGCTGTCCGCCGAGGCCGCTGAGAGTCCGCGCCGAGCTGGATGGACGTCGCTCCCGGGGCCGACGAGACGGCTGCCCGGCCAGATTTCAAGACGCGGCGCATTGCATCAGAGGAGGATTTGGAGGCGCTCCCAGACCATTGCAGCATCTGCCCGATCCGCCGCGGGAGTTTCGCCTCCGCCGATCTGGGCGCCATGCCCATCAAAGCGCGCAGCCTCGCGGAGGCGCCCCAGCGGGACTTGTCGGGCCAGGGGGGGGCGAGGCCACGGGCGCAGCTAGAGACATTGCGAGAACAACGCGAATGTGTTCTCACATTCCTGCGCGCAAGACGTTCCGAGGATCAAGACGCAAGTGCGACGTGGATACAGCGGGTGAGAGATCGGATGTCTCAGGGGATAGGGCGGGCCCATGAGTGGGCCGTGAAGGCTTATCGCCGGAAGCCAGACAGGGTTCAGAAGCATGGCGGGGGCTCCTCGGGCTGCCCAACGGGGCTCTTCGGCGCCGAAGTCAGAAGGCCCACCGAGGTCTGGAACCTCTAAGTGGAACCTCATCAATTGGCCCCTGCAGACCCTCGTGCCGCCGACGCCCTACCCGGCATCTCCCCGCGAGAACGCCGCCGGGCCCGGAAGAAGTCCAGCTGCGCCGCCGCGCGGGCTTGGGGCGGGCTGCGCCCCGCGCATTTTGCATTCATTTTTCAGCAGCAGCAGGAGTTGTTCTGCGGGCCCGCCAACGGGGTGGAGCGCGCAGGCAGCGCGCCGACCTGGCCCCCCGCAGCGATCGCAGCTTCGATTCCCAAGCATAACCCGCCATGCAGAAGCATTGGTCTGATGCCCAGCAATCGCCCAATATGGACTAGAACGCGAAAGGGGATCTTGCGCACCAGGCGGGCAGACCGATGCTCGAGTTGGTCTGCCAGCAGTCGCTCCGCACAGAGAGCGACGCCGCTCGGGATCTCCCCCTCCGTGCGGCCCCCATCACATGGGGCCGCACTCACTACAGCCGACATGCTAATCGTTGGAAAGCCACAGCAGAGAGCCCCAACAGAAGGTCTCAATGGAGTTTTCTTCGCCATCATCAGTAAGCAATGCCAGAGCCAGCGTACGATTGCCCTTAACAATGAATTCAAGATATACCTCAACCGGGATCCCAGCAGGCTGCAGTTTCGCAAAGTTTCTTGTTCAGATGTATTGTCTGGACCCTTGGATATGGACTTCTAATGTACCCGTGTCGTTCCGCGTGTGCATAGATGGCCGGCCCCTCCCCAGCTGCCGCGAGCGCGAGGCCGCCCTCGTCGCGGATCTGAGGAGAGCGACTGCCAGCATTTCGCTCGCGATCCAGCGCGACTTGGAATGCGAGATCGCGGCGGCCAAGTCAGCGGCATTAGCCTCGCCCGTAGGTGTCCAGAGGGAGCTCGTGAAGCAGGTCGGCAGGCATTCAGGGCCCACCCCTTCTCGCGCAGCTGACTTGGAGTTGATTTTCGAGCAGGGGACAACATGCGCAACATCAACAGCAGCAAGTTTCGGGGGATATACACCAAGCTAGAAGCCAGGGCCCCCAAAATTCAAGAAGTCCACCACGTCGGCGGAAACGCCCCCAAGCCGTGCAATGCCGGTTTTGGCAGGCGCAGTTTCATAGAGTTGAGGCGCATGGAATGGGCGGCGTTGAACCTCGGTCATCTAGAGGGCTCGCCTTGAGGATTGCTGGCCCCATGGCGACCATAACGATTATCGCTAGCTCTTTGCCTCCTCAGGCGCCCCTGCTGGCGCCCGGGAGCGGCGCCCATTCCTCTGTGGCCCACCCTCGTCTGGAGAGCAATGACAGGAGAGCCTGCGCCAGGCTTCAATGTTCCAGGTCTTCGCGCAATGGCCGCAGCAGCGCTCGGGGGCCCTCCATCGAGATGGGGCCAGCGCAGAAGACCATGCGGCGCCGCGATTTACGCGCGGCCAGTTGGATGGAGTTCCCCGGCGCCCTTCAAGCTGACAGATCAGCCTGGCCACGGCGCATTCACATCCCCCGCCCCCCCCCCCCCCCTCGCTCCTCCAGCCCTGGCCCCAGGAGGCTCGGATGCAGCGGCCGCGGAGGAAGGCGGCCGCCGAGCTAGGATTGGAAGGCCAGCTCGACGTCTCAGAGGCCAATGAGATTTCGGAATCCAACCAGATTTCGCATTCGGAGAACTCCGCACTCAAAGCGTTTCTCTGCCAATGCCTCTGGACCCGCGCCGGCCCCCTAAAAGCCCGCTGCCATACGGGGCCCAAATGCAAGTGTGGCCATAGAGAAGATGGCCTTCATCGCAGACTCGTGAGCTGCCCATGCGCAGAGACGCTTAGGGGCGAGATGTCTCTGCGTAACGAGCTAGACCAGCTTCGGAACCTTTTCCAGGGTTCCTCTCCAGGCTGGCTTCGCATTGGGGCGCGATTTCTCGGCGGGGGCCCCAGCTGGTCTAGGCGACGAGCGCAGCGACATTATGATCAGGTGCAGAGAGGGGAAAACGATCCAATACGTTTTCAAAGGCAAGGTATACCTATGGATCGCGCCCCAAGCAGGGGCACGCCGTTTTCCGCGCAGCGGGTTTCGTAGCGGCGACGATCGACGACTGGGGGGGCCTTGCAGGTGCGATTTAGGGCCCTGTAGGATGGAACCCTCCTCAGATCCCCCCTCTGCCGAGCACCTCGACGCGCTTGCTGCCCCCCCCCGCCCCCCCCCCCCCCTCGGTCGATCGCTCAAATAACCGCCGACTATCAAGGCATTCTAGATGCATGTCAGCGCCAGGGGCATTATAGGAAGCATCAGCACTCAGAAGCCCCCACGCCGGCGAAGGGCAGATGCGTCTGGCATGATAACGTCGAGCGCGCGAAGATCAACGCGCATCAGGGCCTAGAGGCGACCCCCAGGGATCGACGGAGCGGCTCGATGCCACGGGCAATGATTTTGCCGACAAGTTTGCCATGCTAGGCGCGCGGCATCTACGTCGACCGTCGGCCGCCGAGGTCGAACTGGCGGAAGAACAACGCGAGTTGTTCATGAGATCGCTAGTCCACGTAGCTGCGGGCCTCAGTCTTCGGGGGCCAGTGAGCCTCGAGACCGGCAGAACCTCTCGGGGCCATGGCGCCGCCCAGCCGATCGCTGCTGCAGGAGCGCGCGGCGCCCTGGAGACGCGGGGCCAACCTCTCCCCCCTCCTGCCCCCGAGGCCCCCCCCCCCCGTCTTCGCCGCGCGCGGGGGCGGGGGGGGAAGGGGTGCCCCATCTGCGCGCGCTGCAAAACGCGATGCGCGGAGAGCAAGATGCAGGGCAGAGCAGAGGAACCGCGCAAGGATGCCACGCTCAATTTTCAGATCTAGCGCGGGGCCCCAAGGGCCGCGCGCTGCATATCTCGCCATAGCTCCGAGGCGCGAATTTCATTGTGTCGCGCTCGATGCGCGGATGCTGCAGCGAATCGAATGCGAGAGTTTCAAGCGGGGCGCGCGGGAATGAGTTCAAGCGGCCTGGCGCTCGAACGCTGCAATCTGCGCTGCGCGGGTCAGACCCCAGAAGCAATTTCTCCGCGCCCCCGCGGTGCAGTTGCCCCCCGCAAAGGCCGGTATAGACATATTTCGCGCCTTGTCAGCGCCAGTCCATGTCCCAGCCGGAGGGCGCCAGGCCATGGGGTGGACGAATTTCCGCCCCCAACCGCGCGCTGATCCTCCTCCTCCTCCTCCTCGACCTCCCCCTCCTCCTCCGCCCCCCCCCCCCCCCCCCCCCTCCCCTCCTCCTCCTCCTCCTCCCTCCTCCTCCTCCCTCCTCCTCCTCCTCCTCCTCCTCCTCCTCCTCCTCCTCCACCTCCCTCCTCCTCCTCCTCCTCCTCCTCCTCCTCCTCCTCCTCCTCCTCCTCCTCCTCTCCTCCTCCTCCCCCCCCCCCCCTCTCCCCCCCGCCCCCCCGTCCTCTGGCCATCTTTCAGGGGGTGCGGGCGAACGCAGAAGGGGGGATTATCTTGCCGTTCTTCCCGCTGCATTTCAAGCGGGCGCGCGCGGCCTTGCCGCCGCGCCTGCGCCCCGGCGCGCTGCTCGCGGCGCGCGCCGGCGCCCGGGGCGCCAGTGCGCCGCGCCAGCTTTTTCGCGGTGGCATTTGCGCGCGAGCCCCATAGCGCGAGCGAATCCGAGCGTCGGCGACGCGAGCGCGACCGAGTCCGAGTCTGAGCGGATCCAGGCACGATCGAGCCTGAGTGCGAGCGGGATTGAACATCGCCAGCGCGAGCGCGAGCTGGCCGGCGCGCGATCGGGTCCGAGCGCGAGCGAGTTTTGGCGCGAGCGGGATTGAGTGCGAGTGATTCCGAGTGTGGATGTCCGAGTTTGAGCGCGACGAACACGCGCGCGACGGCGCGCTGGGCCCGGGGGCCGAGGGCCGAGACTTCGACCGCAAATGCGGGCCCCGTGGCCCAGGCCCGCCACTGGGAAACCTTAATCTTAAATCGCACCGGGGAGACCTCAGACAGCAATCCCAGCGGCCCCGGGCGGTCTCGGGGCGCCCCCGAGACTCCGCCCAGGGGTCTCCGGCGACGCTCGGTGAGTTCTAAATTGCCCCGGAGTAAGATGCCGCCCGAGAGCGCCCCGAGTGGGCAAATCGTTGGTTTTCATTGTTTTGTTTCAATGTTTTTGGGCGTTCTCGCTGTTTCGTGTTTCCAGCGCTAGAAGCGCCGCCCAAAAGGCTTTCGAAATTGTCCGGGGCGGCGCGAGACGCCCCCGAGAGGGCCCCGAGACGGCCCTAGAGCCGCCCGAGACGGCGCGAGAGGGCCCAAGAAGGCTCCAAGAGGGGCCCGCGAGAGGGAACGCGAATTGAAACATTGAACCCCCCGCCCCAAGATCCCCCAAAGAGGCCCCGAGAGGCCCCGGGAGGCCCCAGGAGGCCCCCGAGAAGCCCAAAAGTGGTTCGAAGATAGCCCCGAGACGGCCCAAGAGCCGCATCGCGCTATCCTTCGCCACGCGCTACCCCAGCCAGAACATGGGCGCGCGCGAAGCGCGCTTGATGGTTCTATATGCAGCGCCCGATGCGCGCGATCCTTCCGCGCAGCTACTGCGCGCCCGCGCCCCCGGGCCCGCGGCGCATCGCCCCCGGAAACATCTGCGCCCCAGGGGCCACGATCACGCGCGAAGCCTCATGGGTCCACGCTTCCGAAGACACGACCCCGAGCAAACATAAATAAAGGATGCAACACTCCGAAAATTCATCTAGGACTGACGCCCGTTGCACCCCGACAATCGAACAGCGCCGTGGAGCGCCCTCGCCGATCCATCGAGGGTCGCGTTCGGACCCAGAAGTTGGCGCTTGAGGGCCATTGCAACATGGCGCTCAGAACTGCGAGCCTGCTCGCGCCGCGGTGGATCAGGCGCCGCGGATGGCTGCGCGCGCGGCGCCAAAAGCACGGCGATGGATAGACGTCGTTTGGAAGAACAAAGGGTCATTCATATCAGATTTGTGTTGCCGAATCTGGCGGGCGCGTTAGCGCGCGGCGCAATGCCCCCATCGCCGACAGAGTGGAACCGCACTGGGTAACCAGAGTCTGGGCGGGAAAGGACGCGGGCAATGATGAGCTTATCATAGCAACCCCCCAAGGCCCGATGCAATCGCGCAACATGAGCAGATTGGAAGAGACCTCGCGGATCAACAAAGCAGTCGTGAATCAGATCTACGGCGCCCCGTGGGATCTTGATTTCAGGCCAGGCTCGAAACGCAACCCGGCACCGCCGCGCCGACATATCGGATGGGCATGATGATTTCTCCCGCCCGCCAGAACCGCGGCGTTCTCGGTGCCCTGGATGGGTTTGGAAGATGAACAAAGACATCCATGGTTTGAGCAAAGCATTGCACATCTTCCTAGATTTCGGTTCCAGCGCTTTAACAGAGCATCTTGGGTTCACCCGCTGTTAGACCGAACCGCAGTGGTTTTGGAATTGGAAGTGCGGAGATCGAGTTAACATACACGTCGATGCCAAGGACCATATTGAGGCTTTGTTTGAACAGCTCGAGAAAACACGTGTTATTCAAGCGTGGCGATCGTTTCACCAACGAGGCTCCCACCAAGTACCTCGGCAGGATGCGCGCGACATGCAACGGTAGCATTGATGTTTTCCTAGCGGACATATACCGAGGACACGTTTGATATTCATGACATTTTACATTCAACCCATGGCACCATGCAAACGCAACCGGCGTGAAAGACGCCGCTCATGTAGAGGGCTCTGTCGAGGAAGAGTTCGTCGTTTTAGATGGGGTTGAACATCATGGGCGCAGGTGCGCAGTGGGGAAATTGCAAGTCATTTGTCAGGGGCGAGGAGGCACGCAGTCTTCAACGAAAGATTTGGCGATGCAATTTGCGTCGCCCACGAAACGCGACGCCCGCAAATGGAAGCGTTTGTTGAGGCATTTGAAGGGGGCCAGAAATTGACGTTTACATATTAGGAGCTTGCGATGCACGCGAGAACCCCCCCCCCCCGTCTGCCAAGCAATCCTTGCTCCAGCATTCGTCAGAAGACCAACGCTTCCCGCGACGATCAACGTGAACTCTTCCGCATTCATTGCTTCCCTCGCCCCCGGAGCACCGGCGTTCCCGCGCTGCTCGGCAAGGCAAAGAACATCCCGCGACTTTGCGCGCGTGGGCTCGATCACACTCAGCAACTCGAGGCGGTTGTCCGCGCGCGGCCAGTCAAGACCTCGCGCGTCGACTGCAGCGCAGGAAAAAACATTTTTTTCCACGATGCATGGTGCACGCGATGGGTGATATGGATGTCGAATTATACCTCGGCGGCGCCCCCTGTGCACTTCGCGAGGCCCCTGGCTGATGCAACGCGGCCGCGATGAGGCGCGTGCCACGCGGTGGCTGTCAGTCGACCAATGGGTGCGCGACCGATGCGATCTCTGACAAGGCGACTGTTCACGCAGACTCTGATTGGGCATGTTGCCAGCAAACGAGAGAGAGCACATCGGCGTGAGTTGCGATGTGGGGCGCGCGCGTTCTCTGTGACTACAGCCGCTCGCAGAGCGTGATCGCCCAATCCAACGGGGAAGCCGAGCTACATGCTATCACCTCCGGCGCCGCAGAGGCACTACGCGCGCAATCGTTGATCAAAGAGCTGGGGCATGAGACCTCGGCCACTGTAAGATCAGACAGCAGCGCAGGCAGGGCCATCGCATCAAGACTCGGCGTAGGAAGGTTGAAACATGTTGACATTGAGTTTTTACACGCACAACAATTTGCGCAGTCAAAGCGCGCAAATATTTTCAGAATGATTACGCCAGACAACATTCCAGGCTTTGGAGCGAAATACCTTCACAAAACGAGGCCTTCTACGCTGAAGCGCAGGCTGGGAGTTTATACGTAGCGATCTTACGTAGCCGCTCAAGCTCAATATGTTTTTGGATTGGGCGCGCCGATTGTACATTCCGTGCGATGACGCGTTGCACTCAAATATTGCGTACATCTACAAATAATGCTCAGAACGCTTGCCTTCACACAGTGCGGTTGTCAAATCATATCAAGTGAACTCTCGTGATAAAGATTTGGAGACTATTTCATTCAGGATGAAACAACACTGCGCGACTGATTCGGAACACAATATGCCACATGAAGCAGCAGAAGGTTTCGATCGCAGTATCAAGGCTTGTTATTGCAATAACGACTGGACGGACATCCCGTCGGAAAAGGCGCTGGTCGACGCGAAGTCTGCGCTGCCACCGCGTCCGCCGAGACCAGCGGATCAGGCAGCAGAGCGCGACGCCAAAGACAGGAGCCGTTCCCTTTCATCGGCCGCGAGCCCGAGCCCGAGCCGGAGCCAGGCCAGTGTCAAGGGGGTCAAGCTTCCTTTGACTACAGAGCAAAGGGAGCATAACATCCTGAAGGGTATTCGCTTTGATGTGAGAGAGTTGCAGACGAGGTCCGGTGTGGCAGAGGGTTTCCGGACTGTGGCAAAGCAGTTGGCGCGGGGATTTTTTTTTAGAGACGGAACATTTTCCATATCGAAACTATCTTCATATCTTTCCACCTCTTCCTCCTCGTCCTCCTCTTCCTCCTCCTCTTCCTCCTCCTCCTCCTAGTCCCCACAAGCTGGGCCACCTGTGGTACGAAAACCCGCGCCTCGCCTGAGACATCGTCAGGATCTGCACTGAACACATACGAATGTGGCCACCAAAACGAGCAAACCGTTCGAGACATCCTTTCAACCTGGCCTAGGCCCCTGCTGGGGTGCGAAAGCCAGCGCCTCGCCCGAGGGAAGCATCCCAAACATCTGCTACGAAAGCGGAAGGTGTTGGGGCGCAAACAGGCAAATCGCTTGAGACATTCCCGCAATTTGGGCGCGAACGGAAGAGTGAGATACCCGGCTCCCTCCTTGGTGTGCAGTTTTTCGCCCAAGCTTTCCTCAAACGTTGTTCCGCCACCATCATTCAGCAGCACCACCACCATCATCAGCATCATCAGCATCAGCAAAATCAGTATCGTCACCATCATCACTTTCATCATTTTCATCGTCACCAGCACTATCATCACCACCGCCTCGCACGTGACATCCTCAACATCAGCTCCGCCAGTATCATCAGCATCACCATTACCATTATCATCCTCGTTGTCATTCGCATCAACACCATCACCGTCATGATCACAAGTGTTGTCACCATCATTGTTACTACTGCTATCAACAACATCACCATCATGTTCACCAGCATTACCATTCACATCACCATCGGCATAACTTCAATAGCGACCGTGAGTGTGACCTTGAGGAGGAGGAGGAGGAGGGAGGTGAGTGAGGAGTCGTCGCGGTTACAACAAGAACCCCAATTCTCGGATATTGTGAATTTCTCGACGCGGAGATCCTCATATTTGCACCTAGATTCCTGGCATTTTCCGCTGCGAATGGTTGTGTACGAGAGTCTGAATGCGGGTGAGCTTGAGTGCGAGCGAAGTTGAGTGAGCGTGAGTGAATCTTAGTGTGAGTGGGTCTACGCGTATGAGTCCAGTCTGACGAAGCTTAGTGTAGGTGTATCTGAGCCCGAATGGTTTGAGTTTGAGTGCGAGTGATTCTGAGTATAGAGGGGGCAGGCGTGCGGACAGAGGAAAGAGGCCGGCAAAGAGACAGCTCTGTCATTCTCCTCTTGCGTCTTCTTTCGTCCTCAGCGGCCCTTCCTCCTTTTCTTCCTCCTCCTCTGCTCCTCCCTGGCGGCCATCCTCCTCCCCTCGCCTGCGTCCTCCTCCTCCTTCTGCTCCTGCTCCTCCTCTTACGTCCTCCCTTCTCCCTCCTCCTCCCTGGCAAGTGTCCCCCTCCCTGGCGGCTCCCCCTCGGGGTACCCACATGCGTGATACGATTACTTCAGCACGACGACCGTGAGGCTCTCACAAGGAAGAGGCTTTGGCCACCAAACAGGCAATCCGCCTGAGACATTCCCACAGTGGCCGCGAAAAGGAAAGTGACATGTACCCTGACAGCTCCCCCTGGGGAGTGCTGAAACCAGCGCCGCGCTCGAGACATCCTCACCATCTGCTCTGAAAGCAGAGCATGCTGGGCACCCAAACGCGAAATCCGCTCGAGACAACCCCATAATCTGAGCGCGGCCGGGCCCATGAGAGCCCCCTACCGGCTCCCTCTTGAGAGTGTTGAAGCTAGCGCCTCGCCCGAGACATTCTCCGATTCTGCTCTGAACGCAGACGAGTTTGGCCACCAAAACAAGCAAACCGCCCGAGACATCCTCGCGAGCCGAGCCCCTGGCGGTGCGCCTCACCTCAGATATCCTCAGAATTTGCTCTGAACGCAGACGAGTCTGGCCACCAGAACAGGCAAACCGCCCGAGACATCCTCGCAATCTGGGCTCCCTCTGGGGTGCGAAGTCCATCGCCTCGCCCGAGACATCTTCAAAATCTGCTTCGAAAACGGAAGATGTTGGGCACGCAAACAAGCAAATTGCTCGAAACATGCCCCCAACCTGGGCGCGAACTGCAGAGTGAGATACCCCTTGGCGCTCCCCTTGGGTGTGCGAAAACCAACGCCTCGCCCGAGAGATCTTCAAAATCTGCTCCGAAAGCGGAGGACGCTGGGCACGCAATTGTGCAAACCGCTTTAGACATCCCCGCAATTTGGGCGCGAACGGAGCAGTGATAAACCCTTTGCTGGCGCCCCCTTGGGAGTGCTGAAACCAGCGCCTCGCCCGAGACATTCTTTAAATATGTTCCGTCATCATCATCATCAGCAGCATCAGAACCACCACCATCACCATTATCAACACCATCATCATCATCATCAGCAGCAGCAGCATCATCATCATCGCCATCACCATCACCATCGGTCATCATCATCAGCATCATCATGAGGAAGAGGAGGAGGGAGGTGTGTGCGTGAGATGTCGGCGCGGTCGGAGAAATTTCAAGAACCCCATCCTCAGGGTTTGGGGAACAACAAACCATTTTGAGGGTTGGGGGATTATGTTGACAAAGTGTTCACCGTACAGTAATGAGGATGCAGTTGTGATAGTGATTCACCCTCAAGTTGCACTTCATTTGTGAAATTGGACGCCGGATGTTCCCGACTTACGTGAGGGAACATTTGAGATGCAGCATGTCGCAGCATGAGCGGGGACGTCGACGAGAGAAGTGGATCACCAGCGGTCAACATTTACTCAAGCTAGAAGACAGTCTTCTTTTGTAAGGTTTACTCTGTATCTCCAAGGCGCATCCCGTAGATCCACTAACTTCGTGAGGTGTACATCGAGAAACGAATCGTTCAATGTCAATACATATTAGTTCAGCTGGGGGCAGAGTTGATTAGCCCGCCCAGTCGCAGAGAAGCAGCGACAACTATAGCTGTTCACTATGACTCAGCCGAAGTTTCTCGCGACATGGTGAGACACATCGTATGATAGCCAGGCGCACCTGCGTTTTGTTGGTTAATTTACTGTGTGATGTTGTTCGGTGCTGTTTTGTGGTATTCTCTCATGCAAGAGCATGCCCAACCATCATCATCTACAGCATGTCCACGGCATGGGGCTACGAAGATCGTGGTCAGCATTCTGCCGTTGCGTCATACGATGCGGGAACATTTGAGGGGGATTGCTTCGCTAGAACACATTCGGCCGCTTAGATTGTCAGTTTTGGCCATGTGAGGAATGTCCTGCATCGCTCGTGATGTGTTCTGCATGTCGCTTGTAGAGTGATAGCATGTACCAAGCAAGCGTTGCATGCGGTTGACCCATTTCCCCTCTCCTTCTTCGGTCAAACAGAGGGTCGCTCAGATCTTTGGCTTTGGCCCTAAACTCCAGTTCCTCACCAGCACCATCATCCTCATCTTCGTGCTCCCAATCCTCAGTTTCCTCACCCCATCCTCCCTCTCCCTTCTTCCGCACCCTACCCGTCCCCCTCCGAAAGAGCAGCACCCTGAGTGCCAACCATCCTTGAAGCGGACCCCAGCCGAAACCCATCGTGCGAGCTCTCATCGAGGACACTACTCGTTGCTCAGATTTGCTGTGAGGGAAAGGCGGGGGATATATTGGTTCAAGGTAAAAGGGATTGGTATGAAATGGGCGTGAGCTGGGGGGAAGCAGGCGTTGCGGGAGCATTCAGCTCCGTCTTTGGATGTTCCTCGCTGTAGGGGATCATAGGGCGAGAGGAGGGGGATAATCCTCCCTGCTCCTTCCTCTTGTCGGCGATCGTCGGCGTGACATCATGTTGTGCCGTTGCGACCTGACCTCTGACCTCCCCCTCCCCCCTCCCCCTCCTCTTCTAGCGGTTGCGGTGGTGCTGCGACGTGGGTCCCGCTTGTGTCGTGGCACTCCCGTTCGGGGCTGCGTTCGCCTCCTTCTCCCTCCCCTCCCCCCTCTCCCGCACGACCCCCTGTGCTTGGTCAAAAGGTCCAAAAGGTCTTCCTCCTCCTCCTCCTCCTCCTCTTTCTCCTCCACCCTCTTACTGGGGTGAGGAGCCTTCCCAGCTGCGCAGGGGGAGGAGGCTTGGCGTTTCCTCCCGGCGCGTCGTCAGCTCATCGACCTGAAGGAGCGCGCGAAGCAGCGCCAGAAGGACGGCGGCAGGGGGGGCGGTCGGGGGAAGGGCGCGGCAGCAGCAGTCGTCGGCGGCGCGCACGGGGGGAAGCGAGAGTGGGCGGGCCTTCTCAGAAGGTTCGGAAGTTCTACGGCCTTCTGAGAAGTTTTCCAAGCTTTCCCCGAAGACACAGAAAGCTTCTCAGAATGCCGGAGGGCTTCTAAGAAACCCAGCCGCCTTCTGAGAAGGCCTCCTCCTTCTCAATTCACCCTCTCGCCCGCCGCGGAAGTAGTGCAGCCGCAGCACGGAGGGGTGAGGAAGGGGGATGGAATGGAATGGACGAGTCGCGAAGCGATGAAACGTGACCCGAGCAATCGGCCTGAGCATTTCGGTTCGGCTTGGCTTGGGCTGATATCTAGTGGCATTCAGCCCAGTCCGCCACCGTGCCTGGGTTGTAAGTCAAAGGCCGCTTGGATGCGCTGATCTCTTGGGAGGGCTCTCGGAAGCCTCATGGAGGCCGTTTTGGAGTGTTTGGTGGGCCGCTCGGGGACTTCTTGGGGGCCTGGTTTGGGCCTCTGGAGGGCCTCTTGGGGCTGCTGTAGGGCCTCTGGAGGGCCTGCTGGCGGTCTCCGGGGGTCTTCTTGGGGCGGAGAGCTCGAAATGTCAGTTCGTGTTCCCCCTGGGCCCCCTCTTGGGCCCTTCTTGGGGCCTTCTTGGGACCTTCTTGGGACAGCTTGGGCCGTCTTCGGGGCGTCGTGGGCTGTCTTGGCACCATCTTGGGCCGTCTGGGGTTGTCTTGGTGGCCTCTTGAGCCGTTTCGGGGCGATCTTTGCGGTCTCGTGGGCAGTCTTGGAGCGTCGGGTGCGGGCGGGAACGTTAATATCTTTGAAGCACGTACGGACAATCAATGATGTAGGCCTCTCTGGGGGCATTCTTTGGAATGCTCTTCGACGCCTCTGGGGGGCGTCTTGGGGGCCTCTTGGGCCGTCTGGAGGCCATCTCGGGCGTCTTGGAACTGTCTTTTAGCATGCTGGTGACATATTGGACCATGTGGAGAACCTCTTGGAGCCGTCTTGGTCCGTGTTGGGGCCCTCGTAGCTCTGGAAAAGCCACGCGACAACATGCGAGGAGACACGGAACGCACGCGGGAAGCCCCGGATAAAACATGAATGTGGGATCCGGGCCCCTTCATCTTCACGCACTCAGGACCGAGGACGGAGAATTCCAATGGACTTGAAGGCGCTCCAATTCGTGCCTCAGAGCTCGGTGGCGGACTTAATTGGGCCGCTTGTTGTCGCGAATCACATGCAAATTATACATGTCTGAGATCGAGGTGGCCACTGCCAACTCGCTGATAGGAGTGCGGCCACTCAAGAGGCCGTCCACAAAATGTGATGCAAGTGGCTTGCGCAATTCCGCTGACCCGCAGAAGGAGTCAGAGCTCATCACGATCGTGAAATTTATGATCAAAGACGCCTACGGCGAATCACTCTAAAGTGAGCTGGGACAAGGGCGAGAGATAGCGAGCGTTTGTCCGTGGCCGCTTGGGATCAAGCGGCCGGCCGCCAACATGTGACTGCGCCTCATTGCGAGGCATACTACTTGCCATCGAGACCGAAAAAATCCTTCGCTTGAGATGGCCCGTCGCTCCCGCGACGACTTCCTCCGACTGGGACTATCGCTACTACGGTACAACAGAGCTGGAGCCGCGCTTCGCCTCAGGCGAAACTTCTGGTCGGGCCTCCGGGCCCCCTTCAAACTTGGTAGCGGAGCTGGCCTATGGTGGTCAGCTCTCGCTCTACTCCTCACCATCCACGGCACTATCTGGTGGACTACTGACATGGCGGAACATCATGGTGCAGTGGGTCTGCGCGGAGGAATGTACACAACCACGCACAACCGCAGGGACACTTGCAGTGCTACCTCTGCTCTCGCGGAGGCCTCTTACTCGAGTCCTACATCCCGGCGCTACTACACCCCTGAAGTCCACCCGCCTACTCCAACTGGCAATTGGAAATTTGTTCGAAGGAACCATGCATGGCAACATGCGATACGATAATGTGCCGCTTTCACCCCCACGAAGAGTTACAACCAAACACCACAAACCCCAGCCACCAACATCCGACCACGACCTACGGTGCCATTGTATTGACATTCGGATATGTGGTTTTCTATGGGTCGCTATCGGGCGCGCTGTGGGACACATGCGTGGCGGAGACGACACAAGAACAACCGGCCCCCACTGGGACCCGGCCGGTCAAGTACCTCTTCCCGCGAATTCGCTCGAGAGGTACATGCTTGGATCAACGTGACCGCAGGCAATATGACGCCCTCCCGACAAGCTGCAGCCTTGCAGCGAGGTCTGGGAGGTCTTGCACGGACCATAGCCATGAACGTTTCCCCCGCAGTCATTAATTTTGGCTTGACATTGGTGGCCGTCATACCGACGGCGTCACCTACATCACGTTCTTCCTTAGCACGAAGTTTGAGAACTTAGAGGAGGAACGCCAAGTTAACTCGGGAACGGCTCTCGTCGACTTTCCAGGCCACCCGGGAGAACGGATCGACCAGACATTTGGCACGCTTGGAGATAGCCCGCTACGAGGCTGAATCGGCAGGCTTTCTAATCCCCAAGTTCCAGATCCAAACAGTTATTCTGTTCAGAGCCTCAGGAGTGGGGATGTCGCGTGCACAACAATTCCTACAGCCATTCAACCACCAAATGCTGAGGAACCAACAACAAATTCTTTACGCTTCGCGTATCCCCACCAGCCCATCTCACAGCAGCAACTCTTGCGAAACATGCCGACCGTCGTGTTTTTCAGGCGTGTGTCCGCTTGGCCCCGCACATCTCCCCTGTTTCTCCTTCCTCCCGCCTCCTTGCACATCCTCCTTGTGGGGGGAGCGGGAGAAGGACGAGGCGGAGGAGGAGGCAGAGAAAACGCTCCTCGTGATTTGAGTCGTTTGGGGTTTCTCGTCCTGGTGTGAGTCGTTCGGGCCCTTCTTCCTGGTGTGAGTCGTTCGGGCTCTTCGTGGTGTGAGTCGTTCGGGCTCGTCGTCCTGGTGTGAGTCGTTCGGGCTTCTCGTGGTGTGAGTTGTTCGGGCCCCTCATCCTGGTGTGAGTCGTTCGGGCCCGTCCTCCTGGTGTAACTCGTTCGGGCTCCTCGTGGTGTGAGTCGTTCGGGGCCCGCGTTCGGGCCCCTCGTGGTTTGAGTCGTTCGGGGCCCGCGTCGTGGTGTGAGTCGTTCGGGCTCCTCGTGGTGTGAGTCGTTCGGGCGCCTCGTCCTGGTGTGAGTCGTTCGGGCCCCTCCTTGTGGTGTGAGTCGTTCGGGCTCTTCGTGGTGTGAGTCGTTCGGGCCCCTCGTCCTGGTGTGAGTCGTTCGGGCTCCTCGTGGGGCCTCTTGGGGGCCTCTTGGAGCCTCTTGGGGCCTCTTGGGGGCCTCTTGGGGGCCTCTTGGGAGCCTCTTGGGGGCCTCTTGGGGGGGCCTCTTGGGGGCCTCTTGGGGGCCTCTTGGGGGCCTCTTGGGGCCTCTTGGGGGCCTCTTGGGGGCCTCTTGGAGGCCTCTTGGGAGCCTCCTGGGGGCCTCTTGGGGCCATCTTGGGGCCTCTTGCGACCTCCCCAGAAGCGCCAACGAGAGCTGCCCCCTGAGAAGAACAAAATGAGCCCAAAACCTTCGTAAAAGCAATGATTCTGCTATGAAGGAAGATGAGCGCGGCCCCCTCAAAACGCCAAAATGGGGCCGAAACCGTCGTACAGTCAATGTTTTTGGCTTGAAAGAAGAGCAGAGGGGGCCAAACTGGGCCCCCCCGTCGGGGCCAGAATCCATGTGAGGGTCGTCGTTTTTTAGCCCTCCAAGGAGTAAAAAAAAAACCCTGACGACGTTCGGCCCGCCCTCTCCAGGCCCAGGGGGAGGGGGTATGGGGGAGGGGTAAACCCCTCCCCGAAGGGGAAGAAGGGGGGTTGAGAACAGAGAGAGCTCGCTAAACCACTCACGCCCAAAGGGCTGATGGGATTGATTCTCTATTTGAACGCGTGAGGTCATATGCTCACATTGCTGAGCGAGCCCCGGGCAATATTGGTGGTATCTGTAGCCACGGTCACCGTACCGAAATCTTTCTTGTTGAAGCTGACGCATGCAACCTGCAACAAACGTCCGGAATGACGATCCGCAACTAACGGAGACCACCATTTTATTAGCCCAAAGTGGTGGTCCGCCTACGGGGTCGCAAGACTCCTGGGCCAGATATCAGGGACCATCGGCAACGGCGGCCCCTACACAAGCCACTACCCTACCCCGACAATTAGTTATCATTGCCCGGACACGGGCACGTATGCCGACATTGTAGTCATCTTCGCCTGGCCACAGGCATATATACTCATAGCGTCACAACCACCATGGGTGCGCGGACGCGGGCATGAACCTTGTTTACTTTAGAGGGTATCTGACCGCTTGGTCGCATCCCCTCGCCCACTGCACGCGTTGACGGCTGGCATTTGGCCAGTCGCCCCCCCAATCATCTGCGGGTGGTCGCGCGGTCTTGCCCGTGGCCACCCATAATTATCAGTGGTTGGCCCTGGTAGTGTGCCATGGCCAGCCCTTGTATTCTGCGCTGTTTTTTTTCTTGCGTATTGACTAGGACGGGGGTCTAGCGCCCAGCCCCTCCCCTTCCGATTTTAAACGAGGCTGAAGGAGAGGCTGCATAGCGAGCGCTATATCCGACGCTGTCTTGGCTCGAGGCAGCGCTGTCTAACGTGCCAGGTGCGCGTGACTCTTCGCGCCTCTATTGGGATCGTAGCAACGGACAAAAGCCACGTCCTGCTATGATCCATTTTCCATGGCTCTTTCCTCACCTGCCCCTCACTTGCCATGAAGGGATGAGTTGTGGGATGCTTCGGTGCGTCGCCGACGTTCTCTTCATAATAGGGTTCTCAGTTTATTACTTCATAGTCAAGCCCCGCACCCTTACTTCTCACTTTCTGGAGCCTCTTGGAGGCATCAAAGGGGGCTTATTGGGAGCGTCCTGGGAGACTCTTTGGGCCTCTTGGGGGCCCATCGGGGGCATGCGGGGGGCTGTTGGGGCCATTTTAGGGTGAAGGGCTCAAAACATCCGTGCGTATTCCCCCTCTTGGGCTCTGTTGGGCCCGCTTTTGTTGCTCATTCGGGCCGTCTTGGAGGCATTTGGGGCCGTCTCAGGGCCTCTTGGGCCGTCTTGGGGCCCTCCTGGGAGCCTCATGGGCCGTCTTGGGCCGATTTGGGCGGCCCTCTTCGGTCGTATTGGACGCTGTCAAGATGGAAAGGTGAGCGAGTGAGCGAGTGAGTGTGAGTGAGCGCTGTGTCCGGATTGAGGCCGGCTCGCCAGGGGTGGGGCGCAGGAACATTAGCCCTCACATGATATCGTACTTCGTGAAATCTTCGTCCAAATCGTCCAAATCTCCTGAACAGGATCAATCCTGCGTCCGCCAGAAAATGCAGAATAACGCGTCCACTGGCTGTTGGCTCTACCCTGTGATCTAGCCAAATTCCACTTTGCCGGGCTGCGGCCCCCAATCAACAACACTTCGCGCCTACCTTCCCCCGTCCAGCTCTCGCACACGTTTTGCCCACTTCCATGTCGATCTTCGTTATGCGTTTGTCCACCCATCAATCCACCCAGGGTTTAGATTTTCCATCTGCAGTACGGCGCCTGTGATTTCGAAGGATCAGTCGCAGCATGCGTCGCTGACATGTTTGCAATATCCGCTCCGTTTGTTGCTGTCAAACTCCAGGTCCTTGCGCCGTACAGCACTAGGCTTGACGCCCACAACAAGCAGTTTTCAGCGATCCCTGGAGGAAAACATGCTGTGGGTGAGCTCGTTCATGTGCACAATAAACTTCGGCCAACCTATCTTGCGCCGGAAGTACTTGACGCTGCCAGGGAAAGGAAGAAGATCGTTCCTCATACGGTTTGCATACATGTACGTCCTGGATATTAGACCTGCCATAATTGACGAATTGCACACAACCTGTGCTCTCTGGATGAAGTGCTAAGCCCCTCTCTTCAGCAGCCGCAAGGAGGTCGTCGAGCATATGCCGCACATGTGTATAGGACGACGCAGCCAGCAATACATAATCGGCAAACCGGAACTAGGATAGCAACATGTATTCTGTATAGCCGAGAGGTAATTAAAATTCCTTTTGCGATCACTTCTCCTCCACCTCCCGGAACACGTATTCCAGGACGGCGTCGAAAAGCATTGAGTTCAGACGCTCATTATGTTTGGTTCTCTGTCGTAGAGAGAAGGGTTTGTTCATGTTGTCTGTGCGACACAACTACGTTGATCTGAATATCCGAGAACAAGCTCACGTAAACGTTCGGTACACCTTGCCTTTGAAGCGCCTTGCGTATCCATTTGTGCTCCGCATTGCCGAAAGTCTTCTAAAGTCAAGCGCAGCAAATCTCGCCGGGAGGTCCCATCCTCTTGTTTTTAATTGTATTTTAGTTGTTGTCCACAATTGGTCCACCATATTTTAATCGAGTAGAACTCCAGTTAGGTCAGGCGCCTGTTCCTTGCCTAAGACCCTAAGAGGCCCTAAGATCTTCTCCAATCTCTGGGCAAGGAGCCGGGCAACTAGCTTAGCCTTTAGGGTTTCGCCCCCATGCCGCCGGCCCTCCTCGCTTAGAATGGAATTTGCCAGAGCTGTGTTGGGATGCCTGGGCGCTAACGTGAAGCAATGTCGGGACTTCACGCGAGTGCCAATATTAATTTACGAGGGTTTATGGCTTCGGTGGCGCGAATCTTATGTAAGTTACTATGGTTTATGGTTTCGGGGGCGCGAATATTGCGTAGGGTTTGTGGCCTCGGGGACACAACTATTGTGTAAATTATGACGGTCTATGCCTTCGGGGGCGCAACTATTGCTTAGTTTACAAAGGTTTCTGGCCTCGGGGACGCGGATCTTGTATATTTTGCGAGGGTTTGTGATGGCCTTGTGGACGCGAACCTTATTCGTTTTCAAAAGGTTTATGTTTTTCGGGGTCGCGAATATTCAGTATTGTGCATGGGTTTATGGTCGCAGGGGCGCGAATATTGTGTAACTCACGAGGGTTGATGGCTTCGGGGACGCGAACATTGCGTAATTTACGAGAGATTATGGTTTCGGGGACGCGAATCTCGTATAATTTACGAGGGTGTATGGCCTCGGGGACGCGAATATAGTGTAATTTACTAGGGATCATGGCCTCGGGGACGCGAACATCATGTATTTTGAAGTGTGCCATGCCCCCCCCAGGAATTCAGACAACGCGATTTGGGCGTGGTAAAAAAGCTGGTTTGGGGCTCCCAACAGTAAGGAAGTAGAAAACAGGACTGAAACAGTGGAAACTGGAAACTGCAACTGGCACAGAGAGCTGCAATCCTCACCCTCGCAGCCTGGTGGCCCCGCAAGCGGGCCGGCGGATACATAATTTGTAGAATGGCTATTGGCTTGTAATTTGGCGATCACGTCGGGTCACCAGTTTTGAACAACATTGAGATTATTTCCATTATGTTGGGGCCTTCTTCGGATCTTCCAAAATCTGATCACAGCCAACGACACGTTCTCCAAAGGTTGTCCACTTGTTTTCCAGCAACTATTCAGCCGTGTCCTGCCTTTGCCACACTTGAGTTGTCGCACTGCTTCCCAGAGCTCGTCCTATGTGAAGAGCTGGACTCCCACGACGTCCAAGGCAACAGGTCAATATGCTTCGCATCCTAATGCGTGCTGGGATGCGTGCAAATCCGCATACAAATGAGAAACACACATTAGCTATGTATTGTCTGTCTGCGTGCTCCATCCCTGCTGAATATACCATTGATGCGTCAAGTTCCGTTATCCTCTTTGCTTGATGTGCGGTATTCTTCCTAAGCCTTCCCCTGAACGTATTATTTCTGATACGCGCGCCTGGCATTCCAAGATCGGTGTATCTTGCAGATCTCCCTCTGGATGTTCTTGCTGAGCTCCCCCCCCTTGGAGAAAGGGGCCCTTCTCCCCTGGTGAGGGAGGCTGCAGGGGGGGGCCCCCTCCGTTTCTCCGGGGGTGCGCCCCCCCCGGTTCTAACGTGTCAAGGTGTTTTTTCCACGCACGGGTCCACGACACGCGTTCTCTCCGCTCGAGACATCCTCCCAAAGTCGAGCCTTGGCGCGCGAGAAAGTCAGGCCCACAGCGCCCCTGGGGACCATTTCCGGAAATCTGCCGGCGCGCGCCAGGGTATGCCGGGACGCATTGGGCGTGTCCCAGTCCGGGACAGTCGCTCGAGACGTCCTCCCAACGAGAAAGTCAGGCCCCTTTCTCCACATCTTCACCCTTTTGCTCCACACTCGCCTGATCCTCACCCGCGTGGCCCTCACTCTCTTGATCCTCACCCTCGCGAGCCTCGCCCTCCTGATCCTCACCCTCATCCTCACCCGCGGCACCACCGACTCCTGCTCATTCTCCTCTCGCCCAAAGCACACGCCCCTTCTTCTATATACAGAAATTCCCGACCAACCGCAGAGCGGCCGGCTAGTAATAAGAATGGAGGAGGAAGAAAGGAGGAGGAAGACAAGCGTGAGTTGGAAGGAAAAGAGAGAGGGGGAGAAGTTGGTTGGAGGAAGAGTTGTTGGCTAGGGTAGTTATTGGAAGACGCGGGAGGTAGTTCGGCAAGAGGGAGGGGCAGAAGTAGTGGATGATGAGGTGAATCATGATTCAAATATTGATAAGGAGGACAATAATCGAAACACAACATATCAGTAATGATACTAATTAGCTAATCGTAAGGATAAGCATAATAAGATTGACGAAACTACTAACAGCATTACTAATGCTGATGATGATGCTGATGATAATTATGATGATACGGATGATCGTGATGACGGTGATTATGATGATGCTGGTGGTGATGATGGTGAAGATGTTGGTTATGAGGATGACTGGTGATTAGTGAGTTCGTTGTTGATGAATGGTGGCTGCTGGTTAATAATGATGATGATGCTGATGCTGCTGCTTTGGCTGATGAGAAAGAGCGTGTTCTACCGCTGCTGGCGGAAAACCGGGGGGGTCACTGGGGGTTCCCGATCCATCCACCCCCCCCCCTCCCCAGTCCATCATGAAAAGGGGGGGTTCTTACCGGTTCGAACCCCCCCCCTCGAAAATTGGGGCCTACAGGTTCGAGACCCCCCCCCTTCGCCGCCGGCAAACGATTCCCGCTCCTCGGGACAGTTAGACAATGGTGGAGATACTGGGACAGTGTGGGAACTGTGGTGGTGGGGACAGTGGTGCGGGGACAGTGGGACAGTGGTGCGGACAGTGGTGGGGACGGTGGTGGTGGGGACAGGTGAGGGGACAGCCGGACAGTGGTGGGGACAGTGGGACAGTGGTGGGGACGGTAGTGGTGGGGACAATGGTGAAGGCGGTGGTGAGGACAGTGGTGGGACAGTAGTACAGTGGAGAGAGTGGTGGGGACAGTGGGGACAGTGGGACAGTGGTGGGGACAGTGGGGATGGTGGGACAGCACAGTGGGACAGCGGCGGGGACAGTGGGACAGTGGTGGGTACAGTGGGGACAGTGGGACAGCGGTGGGGACCGTGGGGAAAGTGGGGAGAGTGGGACCGTGGTGGGACAATGGTGGGGAGAGTGGGGACAGTGAGACACTGGTGGGGGCACTGGTGGGGACAGCGGGGACAATGGTGGGAACAGTGGGGACAGGTACAGGGACACAGTGGTGGGGACGGTGGTGGTGGGGACAGTGGTGTGGGGACAGTGGGAATGTGGTGGGGACAGTGGGACAGTGGTGGGGACAGTGGTGGTGGGGACAGTGGTGAGGGCGGTGGCGAGGACGGCGGTGGGACAATGGAACAGAGGCACAGTGGGGACAGTGGTGGGGACCAGGGGGACAGCTCAGTGGGACAGCGGCGGGGGCAGTGGGACAGTGGGATAGTGGGGACAGCGGGACAGTAGTTGGGCCGTGGGGGGAGTGGGGAGAGTGGAACCGTGGTGGGAACAGTGGTGGGGGCAGTGGGAACAGTGCGACAGTGGTTGGGGCACTGGTGGGGACAGTGGGGACGGTGGTGGGAGCACAGTGGGGACAGCGGTGGTGAGGACAGTGGTGCTGGGGACAGCAGGTTGGGGATGTGGTGAGGACGGTGGTAGCGACACGGTTTTCTGGAGGGGGGGGGTTCGAACCGGTAGTGACCCCCCCCGGTTTTCCGGAGGGGGGGGGTCGGGGGGCTCGAACCGGTAGAGACCCCCCCCCCTCGAACCGGTAGAGACCCCCTCCCTGGTTTTCCAAAGGGGGGGGGGGTCGAACCGGTAGTGGCCTCCCCCTGTTTTTCGGGGGGGGAGGGGGTGGGGGGGCGGGGGTGCCGGGAGGGGGGCGGGCGGTTCCAGCAGGGGGAGGGGGGATTTTCGGAGGGGGGGGATCCCCGGGTTACGGAGAAAGAGGGGGGGAATTTTCCATAGTAAAGCGGTGGTGGATCACGTTCTCTCGTTGTTGCTGTTGTTGCTGCTGCTGCTGTTGCTGATGATGATGATGATGATGATGATGATGATGATGATGATGATGGTGATGGTGATGGTGATGGTGATGGTGATGGTGATGGTGATGGTGATGGTGATGGTGATGGTGATGGTGATGGTGATGGTTGTGTTGGTGGTGTAATGATGGTGACGATGATGTGGATGATGCTGATGTTGCTGCTGTTGCTGCTGATTATGCTGGTTGTGGTGGTGATGATGATGCTGATGTTGCTTCTGATGATGCTGGTTGTGGTGGTGCTGCTGCTGCTGCTGCTGATGATGATGATGATGGTGGTGCTGGTGATGATGATGCTGATGGTGGTGATGATGGTGGTGATGATGATGGTGGTGCTGATGATGGTGGTGCTGGTAATGGTGAGGATCAGGATCAGGATCAGGATGATTATGCTGATGTAGATGATGATGCTGCTGATGATAGTGGTGATGATGGTGATGATGATGATGATGAGGAGGAGGAGGAGGAGGAGGAGGAGGAGGAAGAGGAGGATGAAGGGAGGAAGATGCAGGGAGGAGGGGGAGGGGGTGATAGAGGGAGGAGGGGGAGGAGGGGGAGAGGGGGGAGGGCCCGGGAGGGGCCGGACAGGACAGGGACGAGGGAGGAGGGGGCAGGGAGCAGCAGCGGCCCGCGGGCGCCTTGGCAGGAGCTGCAGGCCCGGGTGCTCCAGAGGAGAACGCAGGAGAAGGCGCCTGCGCGATCGCGCGGGCCGGGGCCCGCAGGACCTTGCCCCCCACGAGGTCGAGGTGCGCGTTCCAGGAGGAGGGAGGGAGGGAAGGAGGGAGGGAGGGATGGGTGGGAGAAGGGAGGGAGGAGGAGGAGGAGGAAGAGGGAGGGAGGAGGCAGGAGGAGGATGAGGAGGGAGGATACGGAGCCGAAAAAGGACGTCGATGTACGTACATACTTTGCCATGTGTTTCGAGAAATCGCCCCTCCTCCACTCCTCGTGCCCTCGGACCTTGCCGAGCGTGAGGTGGCGGAGTCGAGATTTGTCTTGCTTACTGGGTACGGCGCTAGAGGGCTTTTACCCAAGTTAATGTGGGTCTCTGTGGCAGACGTCGACTCCACGCGCAGCAACATCAAGGATCCTGATCTTTTCGCTCTCCGTTCTAACGATTCTCTTGGGCCGTGTTGGAGGCCTTGTTGGCCATCTGTGGGCCTTTTTGGGCCGTTTTGGGGTCCTCTTGATGGCCTCTTGGGACATCTTGGGGCGATATTGGGGGCCTCTGGGGCAGTCTTGAAGCGGCGGGAACTCGAAAAGGCGAGAAGGCCAGAAGGCCAGAAAAATTGAAGGAACACCGGTGAATACTGCTTCGTGAGGCCCTCTCGAGAGGCCTTCTGGAGCCGTCTGCGGGCGTCTTGGCGGCATTTTGAGTCGTTTGGAAGCTATTCTGGACGTCTGGGATCGGTCTTTCGGCGATTCGACGCCTCCTGGGACCGTCTTAGGGGGCGTTTTGGAGCCCTCTTGGCCCGTTTTGAAGCCATCTTATCCCACCATGGCGCGTTCGAGCGGGGCCGGAGGGCGGGGGGTCCAATTCCAGGTTTGGAGTCCTTGGGGGGGGGGATGGGGGGGAACAGTGTCACACGCTTAGCCACAAATGGTCGCGGATGTGTTGGTCGGCGGAGAGGCATGTTTAGATGAACGCATGGATTTGGTGGCGCCACTCAGCGGGGCTGGAGCGACACGGGGTCGCATCGTGGGCGCCCAGGCCTAACTATTCACCCCCCGCGGTTTCGCCTCGCCTCTGTTGCCTCTCACAGCTTCCCTTGCCCATATCCATTCCGACCATTCTCTGCACATCAGCTCTCTTTTCGTTGTCTCCGTGTTCACGTCTCTCCCGTCCCTTGCGAAGGCCTACGACGCCGCGGAGAAGCAGTCGGAGGGCAAGGCTCACACGAGTGCCGCCGCCATTGCCAGCTGTCGTTCTGACGTGGGAGCGTGCGAATCCCTGGCGCTGCCTAGCTTGCTATTGTCAGCAGCGCATTGAGGATGGGGAGGAGGAAGAGGCAACACCGAGGCCTCTCACCTCCTCCTCTGGCTTACTCAGCAACACCCGCGAGCAGATTTGTCTGACAGGATGACACCCTCATGATGGAAAGTCTGAAAGCGGAGGACCGTGCACAACGTTAGTTCAGCAATACCGGGGCGGTGGGCATGGCAAAGGCGAGGTGTTTGGTACATTGTGGCCAGCCTTCGTGCTCGCCGCACGGAGGTCGCAGCTTGAGGAGACCCTGACCAGCGCAGCTCTTGTGTTGCGCGGTTACAATGCAGTCGCATTGGTTTGCAATCGCATTGCATGACAATGTTTTACATCGATGCTGAGCGTCTTCCATTGCTATGCTGTGCGATGCTATGTTCTGCATTGTTTAGCATTGCGCTGCACTGAGTTCACTGCGTTTCAATACTTTGTAGTTTTTCGCATTGCTTTGCGTTACGTCGCATTGCTTTGCGCTACGCTGCATTACATAACCTTGTGTTGCAGTGCTTTCTTCGCGTTGATGTGTGCTGGTTTGCATGCAGTTGTTTTGCATTGCTCTTCCGTGCATTGTTTTGCGTTGCAGTGCTTGGCATTGATTTGCACAGTTTCTCACTGCGTCGCATTGCGTTGCATAGCTTTGCACGGCTTGGCATTGTTGGGCATTGTTTTGCATAGCACTGCACAGCTTACACATCATAGCTCACACCACACGTTTTGCACAGCATATATTGCTCCACGATAGTTTGCACCCCTATAAACTGCACTGCGCGTATTCCATCGCATAGCCTACGCCACACGGATGGCACCACATGTATTCTCCTTTTCTAAAAAGAGATAGGTTCTACCACCCTCCCCCCCCGGGGTAAAAATCCCCTTGGAACCCATGCAAAACACATAGGATTCTGACCCAAAGTCCATCCTACCTGTGAATCCATACTGTCCCAGCCAGGCCGGTATCGGCCCCCCCGCCATCCTCTGCAAACAATTCTATGCGCGCACGCTCGTTTATCAAACGTCGTAAGTTTTCAAGAATCCCTTGCACAAAATGGGACGAAGTGCACACGCACGCGTCGTCGCGCGCGCATGCCGAATTCTTTCAAAACCCTTCGGTTTCGGACAGATTTCAAAATCGAGTGTCCGAAAACATATAAAAACACAAGGTTTCGCGACACGGATTCTCAAAAAAAACATGCTCGTGCGCTCTGGCGAATTCTTAAGAAAAGTATCGTTTTTTTGTTTTCAGAACATGCTACCAAACGGGCTTCGCGCGCGCAAGTCGAAATCGTTCCAATGCCCTCGCGCGCGTGCCGTCGCGAGAATCCTCTGCAACAAATTGAACAAAGTGCGCGCGCGCGTCGTCGCGCGCGCATGCCGAACTCCTCCAAAAACGTTCGGCCTCGGAAGGATTTCAAAGTCGAGTGTCCAAACAACATACCAAAAACACAAGGTGTCGCAACACAGAGTTTCAGCAACAGCGTACTCGCGCGCTCTTGCGATTTTTTGAGATAGCCATAAGTTGCTCGACATGTTCATAAAATGCTACCAACGGGCTTCGCGCGCCGTTCGAACGCCCTTGCGCGCGTGCTGGGGTGGCACATTCCGTGTCAAACTATACCATGCGAGCCACTCGCGCGCGTCTGCCGCGCGCACATTTCGAATTCCCCTCGATGCCTTCATCACCGACGCGAAGACGCCGACATCGTCGTCGGCGTGATCGGCATCAGCGCCGTCACTTGCCGTGCCGCCGTCGCTGCCAGTATCGCCACCAACATCGCTACTAGGATCATCGGCATCGTGTCTATAATTGTCGACGTCGCCATGATACCGCGCCCGCCCAAGTCGCCGACTCGCACTCAAGTGCCCGCCTGGATGTGCCGAGCGGTCAGCACCACCGCGGCCGCATCCGTCGCGCCAAACTACTTGGCCGCTGCGCGCGCGCATGCGCGGGCTGGCGCGGCCGCGGAGATGCGCCAGCCAGCGCCGCCCACTCATCGCAATCGCCGCCGCATGAGGTTAGCAAACCAACTTGCGGGCGGGTGGGCGGGGCGCTTGCGCGAGCAGTGGAGTTGACCAGTCACTGCGAACATAAAGTCATTGCAACACGTAGATTGCACCGCGTAGCTCGCACCCCACAGACCGTAGCCATTCGGGCTCAAGCCATGCTGGCCCAAGCGATCGCACGCCTTCGCGTCGGCCGCCCGCCTCCGCGCGACGGCCGCGCGCGCGGTGTTAGAAGGAGCGTTGGCTGGCGCGGACGGGGCCGCACTCGTGGCGGCCGCAGTTCGCGCAGCGGAGGAAGCCAGAGCGCCGCGGCGCACGGCGGCCGCGGCGGCGCGAGCCGCAGTGTCTGAAACATGCCATGCTGCGGCGCCGCGGTCGGGGCCGCTCGCGGACGTCGGAGCTGCGGGGGCTCGCCGAGAAGTTCGCGTTCGAGATCCTGAGTTCGCAGCGGAGGCGAAGGCGGAGCGGCGCAGGCGCCGCCGCCACAGAGGCGCGTCGGGTTGGGCGCGCGGGGGCTGGGGCTGCAGGCGACGGCCGTCGGCCCCATCGCGCGGCGGATGCTGACGCTGCAAGGCCGGGCGAGGGCGACAACATGGACGACGAGGTGTTCGGCGAGGCGGCGGAGGGCCCCCCTTGCCGCTGCGGTGGCTGGCGCTGCTGCGACTGCCGAGGTCGCGCGCGCGGGCCTGGCGTTCGCGCCGACGGCGGGGGCGGCGCCCGAGGCGCCACGCATGGGCATGTCGAACTGCGAATCCAACGAGCGAGCGGACGCCTTGACGCGCCGGGCGCGGCGGAGTGGGAGGCGGGAGCCCGCGGCGGCGGCGGAGCTGGCTCGTGGAGCTGGCGGAGCGGCTGCTGGGGCGCGGGCGCCCCCTGCCCATGAGTTGGGCGGAGCGGCCGCGGCGGAGCTGGTCGAGGCACCTTCGGTGCCTCTGGCTGGCGGAGCTGCTGGCAGCGCCTCGAGGCCGCCCCCGCTAGGCGCGGGGGCGCGGGCGGTGGCGGGCCCTCTGGCTGGGCGCGCTGGCCGAGTGCACAGCTCGGGCTCGGCGGCCGCGGCCGCCCGCATCGACGCCGAGGTGCGGGGCGGCAGGGCGGGAGCCAGACCCAGGGGCTTTGCGATGGCCTTCGGGGGCTTCGTGGAGGACGTCGAGGGTGGAGCAGGCGGCCTGCAAACCTTGCGGCCGCTCGCGCCAGCAGAGGGGGCGCGGATTCAGTCTGGCGCGCGAGGGGCCCAGCGGGCGCGGCACCTGCCTTCTTATTATATTGGTGATATGCCTGGGCCCCCGCGGGAGCCCACCGCGCGCTCTCGAGCATCATATCGGGGGTCTGAGGGGGGGCGAAGCAACAAACCCACGCCCCATAGATCGCGTCACGCATATGGCACCACGTAGCTTACACCTCATAGGACACCACATGGATGAGCACGCAAATCCCCGCGGCATAAACTGCACCACGTACCTTACACCACATAGATCGCACCGCAAAAATTGTACCACGTAGCGTGCTCGGCATAGCGTTCATCACATAGCTTGCATCGCGTAGATGGCACCGCATAGCTTGTACCACATGCATCATATCACCTGGTCTGCTAGGACGCACTGTTTGGCGCCAGCGTCGAATACGCATTCAGACTTACTGATCGGCGCTGAGAGAGAGGGGAGAGAGAGAGAGGGGAGAGAGAGAGAGAGAGGACAAACAATTAAGAATAATAATAATAATAAGAAGAATAATAATAATAATACTAAAACCAAAAAGAGATACATATAGAGAGAGATCAACAAACAAGAAACAAAACACATAGACCATAAAAATAAATAAAGACAGAGAGAGAGAGAACGAACAAAGAAATACATATATATAGAGAGAGAGAGGGAAAGAAACAAAGAAAAACAGATAGGGAGAAAGAAGAACGAACGGCCCTTCTTCTGCTCCTCGATCTTCTTCGCCGCGCTGGCTGGCCGAGCGGTTTACCCGGTAGTTGTGGAGGGGGGGGGGGTCGTCGAACCCCCCCGCCTTTTTTTTCCCCGATCCGCCGCCCGGGCCACCCCCCCCCCCCCCCCCTGGCGCTGGAGAAGGCCCCCCCCGCACACGCACTGCGCCGGGCGGTGGGCCAGAGAGCGGGGGGGCGCATGGGGAGAGGGAAGGGCGCGGGGAAAGGGGAAGAGGGGCTCGGGGTGGATTTCTGGCGAACCGACCTCCACATGCAAAAGGGGCTCTCGCCGGCGCTGCGTCTCTGAACCTGCAGCAGCGATGCCCGATCTTTGGGTTTCGTCTTCGCTCCTGAGCTTCCGAACCTCGGCGCCGTCCGATCTGAACCTAGATCCGAACGTTCATCTTCCCCTGTGCTCCCTTTCGCGTCCTCCCGCTCTTCTTCCCCTCGTCTCCTCAAGAGCTGAGCTTAGGGTTCAGGGCTTTAGGGTTCGGGGCTTAGGGTTCGGGGCTTAGGGCTTAGGGTTCAGGGCTTTAGGGTTCGGGGCTTAGGGTTTTTGGGTTCGGGGCTTAGGGATTAGGGCTTAGGGCCTAGGGGTCAGGGCTTTACGGTTCGGGACTTAGGGATTAGGGTTCGGGGCTGAGGGATTGGGGCTCAGGGCTTCGGTTTTAGGGCTTAGGGCTTAGGGTTCGGGACTTAGGGCTGAGGGTTCAGGGCTTTAGGGTTCGATGCTCAGGGGCTTGGGTTCGGGGCTTAGGGCTTAGGGTTTGGGGCCTAGGGCTTAGGGATCAGGGCTAGGGGTTCAGGGCTTTAGAGTTTAGGGTTTAAAGGTTCGGGGCTTAGGGCATTAGAGTTTGGGGCTTAGGGATTAGGGTTCGGGGCTTAGGGGGCAGGGTTCGGGGCTTAGGGATTAGGGCTTAGGGCTTCGGGTCTACTAGGCGTGGCCACGAGTAGACCTTCACCGCGAACCCACCTGCGGTGGCCGTCAGTCCCACCCGCAAGCCACCCCACCATAAAGATCATCTCTCCCCTCGTTAGAACCACATCGAAGACAGCGTCGACGACGACGACGACGACGGCGACGACTGATGTGCGAGCCAGTGGGCACGCGAGTGCTGCAACGGGCGGGGAGAGTCGGGTCGGGCGGAAGAGGTTCTGCATGCATGCGCAGCAAAGGCTATTTGGCGGAATCGGTGGATCGGGTTGCAACGGAAGGCACTTTGGGTTGTAAAATATGGGAGTTTCTGCACGCATGCGCAGGAAGTGTTTTTTTGCACTAGATGGAGCTGGTTTACATAACGGGGTCGCACTTTATGCTATTAAAATATGGGATTCTGCACGCATGCGCAGGAGATGTTTTTTGCAATAGATGGAGGGGGGTCGCGACGGGGGGCGGGCACTTTGTGCTGTAAAACATAGGAGATTCTGCACGCATGCGCAGGAAACAAGTGGCACGCGTGCCCTGGCTCTTGCACCAAGGAGCTGCGAGGGACAGGAGGCGTTCGCCTCCTTCCCCCAGGAGTTTCCTTCTGTGGCCGGGGGGGGACGAACGGCGAATGACGAACGAACGACGAACGAAAATAAAGAGGTCCGAGCTCTAGAACACAGCTGTGCAAGAGAATAAAATGGTCGGGGCGGAGGGGGCGCTGGGCGGGCGCTGGAGCCGCGGGGGCGCTGAGACGGCGCGGGGGAGGGGGCGGAGCGGGGGGGGGTGCGGTGCCGAAATAAAGTGGTCGGGGCGGAGGGGGCACTGGGCGAGCGCAGGAGCCGCGCGGGGCGCTGAGACAGCGCGGGGGAGGGGGCAGCGGGGGGGGGGGCGCGGTGCCGAAATAAAGAGGTCGGGGCGGAGGGGGCACTGGGGCGGGCGCCGCTGGAGCCGCGCGGGGGCGCTGAGACGGCGCGGGGGAGGTGGCGCTGAGACTGGCCGGGGAAGGGGCGGAGCGGGCAGGGGAGGTGCGGTGCCGAAATAAAGTGGTCGTGGCGGAGGGGGCACTGGGCGGGCGCTGGAGCCGCGCGGGGGCGCTGAGACGGCGCGGGGGAGGGGGCGGAGCGGGGAGGGGGGGTGCGGTGCCGAAATAAAGTGGACGTGGCGGAGGGGGCACTGGGCGGGCGCTGGAGCCGCGCGGGGGCGCTGAGACGGCGCGGGGGAGGGGGCGGAGCGGGGAGGGGGGGTGCGGTGCCGAAATAAAGTGGTCGGGGCGGAGGAGGCACTGGGCGGGCGCTGGAGCCGCGGGGGGCGCTGAGACGGCGCGGGGGAGGGGGCGGAGCGGGGGGGGGTGCGGT